>PVIH01004230.1:66535-99787 GCA_004025045.1 Sigmodon hispidus
CCTCCTCCTCCACACTGCTCTGGTTCCCTTGGGGCAGCTTCTGTGGACACCTTCAGTGATCTGCTTCTCCCCAGAGCCAGCCCGAATTATTGGTCCAGCCTCAGCCCCTGTACCTCTCTCTTTCCTTTAGCATCTCAGCTCCTGCTGAGACGTTTCCCTGAGCAAGGTCCTGATGTCCTCCAAGGGCTCCTCCTCAATCCTTCCCACAATCCCTCCTTTTATTCTTCCATTCTTGTCCTCCTTTTTATCTACCCATCTTCTCTCATCCCTCTCTCTCTTCCTACTCTGTGTCTTGTCCACTCCTTCTGTGTCTCTCCCCCTCTGCCCCTCTTTCTTCACTATCTAGCACACTCCATCCTTTTCTTTCTTATTTATTTTTTAGTCCCACTTTGTGCCTCACATGTGTATCAGATGAGGTTTTTGCCCTTGAAGGTAGGAAGCCCCAGGACAGAGGCAGTTATCCAGAGCTGGGTTCTGTAGGATGAGTAGGAGTCTTCAGGAAGAATAAGAGGAAGGAATATGGTGTGGGTATGGAGAAAAGAAAACAGAACCACCTCTCAAACCTTGAAGAGTCATCTAGACTCTTGGCCTGATGACATAGAGGACACCAAGGCTTCCAGGCAGGGTGTGGCATGGGCAGCTGTATGCTTTTGGAAGAGCCTTCCTTCCCTGTGGCCAGAATTGGGCTGAGTGTCAAGCTGATTGACAGGGTGAGGACTATGTGCTGGGCCAGTACAACACTCTCTTGGTATCCAGACCTCAGCCAACTTGAGTGTCTGGTTTCAAGCCTGTTGCTTTTTAGTTTTAGCCCTGGTCCCCAAACCCCGGCTAAAGCTGAACTGCATGCTACCAGGGAGCTCTGGGCGTGTCTCTCAGGACATGTAGCTTTGGGCTCTCAGCTCAGCATGGAAGGCTCAGGGATCAGAGAGAACCAGGTCAGGTTAAGGCCACAGCTTGATCTTGGCTGGGCACATCCAGGACAGATAGACCTGCTGGCTTTTCAAGGGAAGCCAGAATATAGACTTTGCAACTATATTGACTTTAAAACTATCCTAGGCAAGCACAGTGCTATTTATGCCCAGTTCTGAATTGCTGGGAAGATGACATCTGCATGGATATCCCTTCATATTCCCACCTCACCATGCTTCTCTCCTCGCAAACAGCAGGTCTGCTTCTTCTATTGAAATTGAGGATTAGCCTCTTGGATAGAGCTGAGAGTCTGTAGGAAAAAGCAGAAGTGTATACCCCAAAGACACAACAGTGGGAATACAAAGAGCTTCTGGCACCCCCGTGTCCATCACACACTAACTACAGCCCTAAGCAGAAGTGTTCATTGATGAGCAGATGGGTACAGTGCATCTGCTCCAACAATAGGCTAGGCGCCCACATCTAAAAGGAAGGAAATTGGATACTAGCTTTATCATGGATGAATTCTGGTTATTTAAATTAACACATTGATCATAAAAGAACAAACTTTGGAAAATTCTTCTTGTATGACATCCCTAAAGCAGTTAAATTCAAGTCAGAAGGTAACATAATGTGTGTCAGGGGCTGGGGAATTAGCTTCTTAAAAGGACAGAGTTGACATTTGGGAAGATTGGAGGCTGTGAGGTGTTAGCTATAGGGCTCAGCGACCCTGCGTCTTCCTACTAAGCTGCAGTGGGAGACTGCATACACACTATAGAGAACTTTTAGAGAAAAAGAGAGATGCTCATAGAGGAGGGAAAAGGCAGGCTTGGGAAGCTGTTCAGGGCTTGGGCACCTACGGATCTTGGCATCTGAGGGTCCTGGAGCCATTAGAGTCTTAAGTGGCTACTCAGATAGGTAGAGGTAGGGTCAGCTTTCTGCTCCTTCCAGGCCTCCTTCATGAGAGGAGTTCAGCTTCATCAAACTTGCTTTCCAGTGTGTATTAAGATGGTTGTGGGCTTCTTATAATAATAATAATGATAATTTATCATTTTCATGTGTATAGGTGTTGCCTACATGTATGTCTGTGTACCACATGCATGGAGTGCCTATGGAGACCAGAGGAAGATGCTGGACCCCCTGGGACTAGAATTATAAACTGTTGTGAGCTACCATGTGGGTTCTGGGAATCTGTCTTGGTTACTTTTTTATTGCTTTGATAAGATGCTGTTACCACTATGATTTTATTTGGGCCTTACAGTTTCAGAGGGTTAAAGTACATGGTCACCATGATAGATGGCATGGCAGCAGGCAAGTAGACATGACGTTGGAACCTTAGCTGAGGGCTTACATATCAAAAGCCAATCCTGAGGCAGAGAAAGCTAACTGGGAATGGTGTGGGCTTTTGAGACCTCAAAGCCCATCCCTCAGTGACACATTTCCTTCAATCAATACACACCTTCTTGAATGAAAAGACAAAAATTAGAAAAAGGAAAGGACTTGACAGCTCTTAGGTATGATGGAAGAGAAGGCTTATTGTAGATAAAAGGGAAAGCAAAGTCAGGAGCAGAGACATCTGGGAGAGTCCAGAGTGAGCATGACAAGACTGAGCTGGGCCATGTGAGGAGGTGGGGGAGGGAGAGCCAGCAAGGAGCTGCTAGATTGTACAGGGTGGGGCGACTGGGGAAGGGTAGCCTAGCCCTGGGCTGGAGAAGTTTAGGGTAGGGGGCTGGGTATGGCAACCACACCCTGTAACAGCTAGGGACTAGGGATGCAGAGAGAACCTGGTGGCCTGTGTCTGCCTTGACACATTAATGGGCACCTGAGTTAGTCATTTGTCCTGGATTTGAGGCCTAACACTCTCAATACTTCCTAAACAGTTGCACAAACTGGAGACCAAATATGTAAACACAAGAACCTATGGAAAATATGTGAACCTATGGGGAGCATTTTTGTTCAAAGCACTGTAGAATCTAACTCAGGTCTCCTGCAAGAGTAGCCAGTACGCCTAACTGTGTAGCCTGAGGATCCCCCACCCCCTTCACACACATATCCCTTTAATATTTATTTAACTGGACATGGTTGTATCGTTAATCCCATTGCTCAGGAAGAAGAACAGAAGCAGGTAGATTTGAATTTGAGGTTGGTCTAGTATATGTAAGGAGTCCCAGCTCAACCAGAGCTGCATGATGTGATCCTGTCTTAAACAAACAAAAACAAAAAGCTGGGTGCATGCCTTTAAGCCCAGCATGTGGGAGCCAGAGGCAGGTGGATCTCTGAGGCCAGCCTGGTCTACAGAGTGAGTTCCAGGACAGCCTGGGCTACACAGAAACCCTGTCTCAAAAAAGAAATATTTTTTTTAAATTGTGTGTGTGTGGGCTTGTGAGAGCACAAATGCATGCATGTACCCAAGGAAGCTAGAACCTTTTAAGGGTGTCCAATCCCTTAAAAACTCAAGTTATGGGCGGCTGTGTGCTAGAAGCAAACTGTGTCCTTATCAGGAGTAGTCTCTGATCCTAAGTGCTGAGCCTCATGACAGCCCATGGGCTTCTTTCTCTTGCATCTGTGAGCCAGATACCTGCCCTCATGGGCTGCCTGGTTCAGGAGAAGTGCTGTGCACCCTCTGTCTTTGCTGTCTCTTGCGAAGGGATTGGATTAACTAGGTATATTTGTTGCTCTACTCCACTTCTCTCGCACCTGTCACTGGGCTCCATTTCTCAGCCACCTCAGTCATCTCAGTTGGATGTGAGTCCCAAACCTGAGTGCATGTCCACAAGGCAGGACAGAGCTTCATCAGCATCTGTGGGCATGGCTTGGGATCTGTTGGGGGCAGGCAGTAGTGATCCTGGATTTTGAGGCTGCTGGCCTCAGTGTCATTGAAGGAAGTCAATCCTACTTGAACGGGAGCAGAGCCTTTTATGCAGGGTGGGGGCTGGGCCACAACCTGACTTTCTTTCCTCCCAAATGTCCAAATTTTCTTCTATGCCTTCTCTAAGCAGCATAGGTCCAAATAGATATGCGATGGGTGTACTGAGCAGCCTGAACTATGGAGGACAAAGGACAAAGACTTGTCTGTCTATTTGATGGTGTCGTGTGCCCCAGGCTCTGATAACCCAATTTCTTTTTTAAATCTACATCTCTAGGAACTCCCAGTGCTCAGACAAGTCCAGCTTAGCCACTGTCAATTGAGACACCCCTGCCCCTCCCTGCTAGCACCATGTGCCTGTGGTTCCCGGGACAGGGAGTGGGAGGAGAAGGTATGGCCTGCCTTTCTCTTAGGTGGGAGATTGCAGCCAGGCCAAACTGACTCTTTTGTGCCTCCTTGGCTGCTGAGGGTGGCTGTCAGTAATGTGAATGCCCTAAAAGAGAAGTGCTTGCTATTAGGGGACACCTTCTCCGTTGAGGACTGGCTTGGGGCATTTGGCACTGGAAGGACCCATCTCACCCTTAGCATAGTCCCTGCTGCTTCTGTGTCCCTGGGTCCAGAAATACAGGAACAGACCAGGCAGCCCATGCCAGACTCCCTATAGTGAAACCATTTGACCTGAAGAAACTCTGACCTGGTGGTTTCTTCTACCCCTCTTCTAGGCTTCAGGACAGGACAACCAGCTGCAATCACAGCATGAGATGGCATCCCAGGGAGATGGAGGCTGTAGCTAAAATTCATGTCTAGGGAAAGACAGCCTTTCCTCAAGGGCATGCTTCTGCCAACGCTTGCTCTGGGGAACCAATGTGTTTATTGTACTTCCGTATAAAGCATAGGTAAGGGGCCATCCACAGGGAAGTGGTCATTCTTCCCCTAACTTGCTGTACCTGGAAAGCCTTGCCAGCAGGGATAAAGGCTTCCCTATAGCCCGCCCAGATGGAGCCCCTCACTGAGTCTTTTCCTGCCTCAAAATACTCTAGCCTCTTCCTCAGGTCACGTGCTGCCTCCAGTGTTACCAGGTGGTAGGGAGCAAATCTGCAGCCTTCGGCCACCACTCCATGTGGGCTGTCATTAACATCGGACTCCCCGAGGCCCAGTCCTGGTGCTACTTTCTTTCCATGTGTGTCTCCAGGATGGAACTCATCAGGATTGGCAGCAAGTGCCCTTACCCACTGAGCCATTTCACCAGCCCTGCCAAACCACCCCCTCCCCGTGACTGTCCCCTTTGAAGTTCCACAGCAGTGGGAGAGAACCCCAGCTGCTTCTCCCTAATGCCCACCCTCTGGTTTTCATCCTACCCCTCCAGTGTAAGCAGGCATGCCCTCCGTTTTCATATGCACACATATAAGATGTGTTCCATGCCCCCTGCTGCCCTTGTCTGCTTTGCCCAGATTAAACCCAGAGATTTCCTTACCACTTTCTGCCAGCTGGTGGGTGGCAGTTCTGCCTAGGAGCTGGACTCTGCGCAGGGGGGGGGGGGGCTATCTGCCAGCTGGTATGTTATAGGCCAAGAGAGCCATAGCTGGCCATTAAGTGGTAGATGGGAGCTTAGATTCACTTCTCCCTTGAAACTGTTCCACAAATGTCATGTGGCCTCTGTCTCTGTGAGACAAATCAGACCCTAACCCTAACCCTAACCCTTTAGTTGTTAGATTCTATTTTCTTATTCAATTCATTACATTTTTCTTTTGTTAGATACTTGTAGGTGCTGCTAATGTGAATAGCAGGCCTTCACTCTAAGTACCCCTTTTAATGTATTTTTCTTTTAAATAAACTCAGATGTGGGCTGGGCTAATTGCAGCCATACTAACCATTGTTAGACCCTTACCAGGTACTCAGATGCTGCACTGCCCTCATGGCACCCTGGGGGTGGGGGTAGAAGCGATACTTACAGTGGTACCCAGCAAGAGGTCTGTGATTGGTGCAGACATAAGCCTTTGTTTGCATGAACCTCTGTGATAAGTGCAGACAACCTGACCGCTATAAGCCCACTTGGGCCTCAGCTGAGGGACATGAGGGGAGGAAACAGTACAGTGTAAAGTGTGTCAGAGAATGCTGTGTGCAGCCAGCCAGGAAGAAAGGCAGAAGAGACAGCAGGGGATGAGGGACGAGAGGAAAGAGAAGAAAAGGGAGAGAGTAGCGGAGAGCCTGTCTGAGCTAAAAAACCTTCTAGGGAGCTGCAGAGCAATAAGGGCTAAAGGTCTCACATACTCAGGGTCAGAGAGCTATGCCACACTGCAACCAAAGGCACTGCTGTGGTGCTCAAGACCTGTTGGGGAGCTCAGGGTAGCACAGTTGACCAGTGCTGGGTTGTCGGGCTTCAGGCCTAGGCAGCAAGCCTCCAGCCTGAGCCCCTGGAGCCTCAGGTCTCTGCCTTCTATAGCTTAGAGTAACAGAGCCCTTGCCCTCAGGGTTTGAGCAGCAGCCTCTGGCTGTGTCAGCTAATCTCCTGGGCTTTGGGCAGGAGTGGCCAACACCAGGGATTCTCTCCTTGCCTGCTCAGATTGGTATCCAATCAGCCAAACTATGATGTGAGGCTCACCTATGTATTCCTTTCAGAGAAAGTCAAAGGAAGGTGTGGTGTAGGTAATAAGGTGGGGCCATCTGGAGCTGAGGCATCAATCAACTCACTTGGAGCTGAGCCTGTGGGCTGGGGACCATGACCTCCAAGGGTTCCCAGCTTTTCATCTGTGAAAGAGCCACCTAGTATTGCCTTTTTGGAGGCTTGGACATGCTTTGCATGAGATCAGAGGAAGCAGAGTTTGCTGGGCTCCCTTGGCTTAGGGAGACAGACAAAACTCAGACAGGGGCTTGGTGCCACTGAGGCTGTGAGGAAGGGGGGCTCTCCTTAGAGCCCATGGAATCTGGAGTTTCTGGCAGGGACCCAGACCTTGAGAGGGGTCCTGGGATGCTGCCCGCCCTCTGCCTCCTCCCACATGTTGGCATCTGGTTTTGTTCAGCTGGAGCCAAGCTGGGAGGTGTGTGTGTGGGGGTTCCGGCAAAGAGCTGGGGGAACAAGGCCCCTTTGTCTGCTCCAGGGTCTGCCTGTTCCCTCTGCTTAGAAATGTGGGTTGGACCTCAAGCTTGCCATTAGGGGCACTGTCTATGATAGGAAAGAGGCCAGGACTTTTGAGTCAGAGGGGAAACTGAGGCAAGGAGGACAAAGTATCTGTCCAGAAAGATAATTGTGTCATCAGCACAGAACGGACCAGAACTAGCTTCCAGGCCCAGAGTCCTTCTCTCTTGTACTGTCCTCTGGGCTTCTGGTGCTTCTCGAGTTCTTCTTGAGACCTGTGTGGGAATAGCCAGCCCTCTTGGTCAGCTCCATGCTTTCCTGTCCCTCCTTCTGCCATGTCCACCTGTAGAGGGCTTTAGCAAGGTATGGACGTGGCCCTATGTCGATACATGTCTTCCAAAGAGCCATGACCTTGGCTTGAAGGAAGTTTGATGCCTACAAGAAAAGTCTGAGGGGCCTGTTGATAATACAGCTCAAGGACAGTGCTCTGAGGTGTGGCTCTCAGGTGCTTGGGGAAGCGGGGACAGGAGAGCAGAGTGACACCTGAAAACTGAGGGAGTAGCTTGCTAGGTGCGTTTGTGGGTAGGATGTTCTGGTGGGAAGTACAGCGTGAGCCCCAGTAGGAGGGTGGCAGAGAGACGATATGGCAGGCACATGGAACAACCCTAAAGACGTGGGTGGGGGAGGGGGAGAGGAAAGAGTCAGGAAGCATCTCCTGCAGAGAATGGAGATACACGATTGGAGCCAAACCACCACTGGCCTTGCCGGCCAGGCAGCTGGGTGTAGGCTCTGCTTCTGGACTCAGGGGAGCCATGGGAGGGCTTCAGGGCAAGGAGCCACATGGCTAGATTGTGTTTGGGAAAGAGCATTAACAGCAAAGAAAATAGCATTTTAAGGCAAAGGACATGAGCAGAAACTTCACACAAGAGAAAAGCAGATGGCTGAGGCTCATCTTTCTAAGAGGGCCATGTGAATGAAAACCACACAGAGACGCTCGCCATTTAACACCTACTGCATGGGCACATGTCAGCAAGGGGCTGGAAGGGAGGCAGCCACACTGAGGTCGCACATGGGTAGGGACACTCGGAAGCAATAGTCTGGCCTGGGCTAGTGAATTCCATTGAGTGTAAACTCCATGACTCAGCCCTGTTGTCTTGGAGGGCTGCCCTAGAAGACTCCTACAGATGTCACAGGAAGACAGCCACAAAACTGTTGTGACAGGATTGTAACAGGACCAAGGAAACAAAATAACCTAATTGCCTTCAGCCAAGAGACTCATTCAGCACATTATAGCTAGGCTGTAGAATATTACTACGAGGTGCTGAAAGAGACAAAGGAAACCTCAGGTGTCCACATGGATATGCCCCATTTTAATCACTGTGAGGGAGGGACATTTACCACACATCCCTCTATATCAAGTTTAGGAGCATCCTGAAAGCTACATTAGGGCTGCATCCAGAAAGAGAAAACAGCCATTCATTGGGATGCCCTGGGAGAGGAGATCTGGGTAGGACATGCCTGCCTGCCACAGAAACCCCTTCCTCTATGACCACATAACTTCAATCAGCCTCCAAGTCCCACATCATTCTCTTTCCTGCTAGCTACATTTTTTTGTGATGGGTGTAACCTGATTGTCTTATTAGTCATCAACCACAGGCAACTGGCTTTACTACCAGAGCCACCAACTTCTGCTCTGGTTAAGTCTAAGGTGTTCAATGGCTGTAAATCCCTGGATGTAATCCCTGGATTCTGATTGGCTGGTTTGCTAGTGAGTAAAACTCCCCTGCTGGGAACCAGTCACTAGGGAGCTTGGTGAAGCCCTTTGTGCATGGTGGAAATTTTACAGAGAATGTACTTCTGAAATTGTGTTAAATAAATGTCCTGCAGAGACTAAATCAGAGGAGGTGCCGACCTCAAAGCCAGACTGCTGATTCGTGGCTCAGGCAGGGCCATTTATGGATTCCTGCCAAGCAGCTAGCACGCGGAGGCTCATCCCCATTCCACCTCCCTGCCACAAGCTTTTGGAAGAGCAATAATCTTGGGCCGAGCTAATCAACACAGCCTGTTCCCACTGGAATGACTGGTTCAGGCATGGGTACCTAGGACTGTGCTTGGTGATAGGCACTGACACTGTCACCAGAAGGAGTGGCCTTGAGGAAAGATGGGAGATGAGAGGAAAGAACTTCACCCTGGTGACACATTTGAGCACCAGGATTCAGCTGTGCCTGAAGCTCATCCTTCTCTTCTCAGTGCCAAAGCTCTAGCTCCCCTTTGGCATAAGCATGTTTGAGTCAAGGGCTCTGATTTGTGGAAGTTCTACCCAGCCCCTTCCAACTCATCAGTGATGGCTCTGTTCCTGAACTGAGGAATCCACCTCTGCTCCTCCCTATACCAGCTCCCTACTGTGCATCATCTCTCAATGTCAGCATCTTTCCTATCCCCCTTCATGCCCTGGCCTGAAGTCCATAGTCATCTCTACCTGTTCTCTTGAACCAGCCTCTTCCCACAGTTCTCTTGGTTCTCAGAATAAACACAGACTCTTTCTACAGTGCACAGGCTACTTCATCCTCCTCCCTCAACCCTCCTTCCAAATGACTGGACTTCATCTCCCTTCCACTGGACCTAGCAATTGCCTAGGGCACCTTCTGCAGCTTCTCTTCTAGCTGGCTCATGCATTCACCCAAGCAGGTTCCAAGAGGAAGCTAGTGGGAGTGGACCAGAAGGCAACTTAGTACAGACATCCACGACAAATGGACAACTCATATGATTGCCAAGGAAGCCAGCATGTCTGACACTTTAGCATGGTCACCAGAGTCCTCCTCAGATGGCTATGACCCAAAGGTAGGTGGGGTAGCCTGACAGGCAGATGGAGTTGTTTGCAGAAGCCTCTCTGTTTTCTTATGTTCCTGGCAATTCACTCCCCTCATATCCAGGCAGCATGCAGAATGTGGCTGGAGAGGATGGGGTCAGGTTGAAGGGCAATTAATGAATGGGTGGATGAATATATGAGTGGAGCAGTTGCTGTGTCTGTCTTAGAAGGGAGAAAGCCATTCTAAACAGAACCTTGAAACATGAGGCCTTAGAGCAGTAGTTCTCAGCCTGTGGGTCGCAACCTCCTTGGGTGTCAACAACTCTTTTACATGGGTCGCATATCTGATATTTACATTATGATTCATAACAGTAGCAAATTTACAATTATGAAGTAGCAATAAAAATAATATTATAATTGAGGATCACTGCAACATGAGGTGTCATATTAAAAGGTTGCAGTATTAGGAAGGTTGAGAGCCACTGCCTTAGAAAAAAATATCTGTCTTGATCAACTGAAGAAAAGAAAAATCCCTACATGAAAAAGCATGTGACCAAAGTACAGGAGTGTTTTTAGAGAAAGAATTTCAGAAAAAAAGTCTGTTATAGAAAGGATAGCTTGGAGGCTGGGCACCTGGTGCCAGTCAGCTCTTGGTGAGGCAGAAGAAATCTTGCCTTCAGGGGTCTGTCAGTACAATCATCAAAAGTATCCAGAGATGCAGGTGCTCTGTGCTACCGCAACTTCTTGGAGATGGACAGGTATCCAAATCCAAATCCAAAGATGCTCTTCAAATCATTCTTAAAAATAATAAAAACATTTAGGAATGGTCAGGATTGGATCAAAAAAATCCTGGCAAGAACAGGGAGGAGTTCTGAGGAGACACTGACTACACTGTGGGTGTTTGGGGGACAGAAAGGAAAGAGCAGGGCAGGTCACAGAGAGGCAGAGCCGAAGTGTCCTGACCATGCACAGGCATCTGCATGCTCAGGCTCACACTGTTTATTCATACACATGAGCAATACAAACTCATTGAGGCAGTTGCTTATATCTATATATATTGATACGTTCTTACATGCATTTATTCTTTTATCATATATACTTTTGCATAAAACAAAAGTGATTGAAACATTGTTTTGAGAAGACATTTGCTGGCATTGACAGTTTATTTTATATTCTCTAATGTATTTATTAAAATCAGATCCACTCTCTAGGATTTTATTGGCAGGAAAACGAAGGATGGACAGAGGCTGTCCAGGACTAGGTAGGGTTTCTATTTCAGAACTGCCTGTAAGCCCATGATGGCCATGTTATTTGGTCTTTGGCAAATCTCTTCCCTCTCTGGGCCGTTCTGGAAGGGTGGAGGGCTCTGGGTATCCCTAGTCTGCTTTCTAGCCCAATGGTGAGATCTTCACTCTGAGTTCAGCCTCTGCCCAAGCCAGGAGAGCTGGCCTGAATGGCCAGGCTGGGCCTAGTCTTGTTTTGTGTGACCAAAACAAAGAATTTCTGAGAAGTGCCAGAAATTTCATCACACCAGGCAGAGGGGAGGGTAGGATGAATTAGTAATGAGCTGAGCCACAGAGGCTGAAGCTGACTATTCCATTCCCAGACAGAGGCGTCAGGCCATCAGCATTCCTGGAACATGCTGGGAACTCATGGAAGAGTAATGACTCCCCACCTCCCCAGGAGATCCATGTGCTCAGACCCTCAGAGCACCTTGCTGAGGGACACCGGGTTTTTGCTCACAGTGCTGGGACAGTGGAGGAAGCATAGGCAAAGCCCTGCATACCTGGTTGCATGGGAGATGCTGAATCACAGAACCTCATCTTCTTCAACTGTAAAGCAGGACCGGTGATGACAATCTGGGCATTGTGAAGTGTGGGAGGGGCCTGAGAAGTGTGTTGGGTGGGGGCTGCACACAAAGTTAACCAGCCAAGCTATTCTGTGGGAGAATTTGTAAATAAGAAACTCCTGGTCAAACTGGCCAAAGCCTAAATTAACAACTAGTTCAAAACTGCAACTCAGACTGTCAGGAGCTTCCAGAAGCAAGGATTTCCTGACCCCATGGTGGGAGCCTGCTATTGAGTGGCTCTAGGCTGAACAGTTATAAGTGCTTTAGCCGCCAGTGCTCCTGTGCTGCTCAGATCCGGCCATCGTTCATTCCTGGCAGCTGGTCACATATAAATAAGACCATGGCTGCAAAACTCAGTCTCCATCAGGGAGCAGGCACAAGTGTCCTCTCTGGGCTCCGTGCATACAGTTCCTCACTTCCTTCCTTCCCTTCTCCGATCTGAAGCTCAGGATTGACTTCTCCAGCAGGCCACACCTGGGCCAGGTGTCTAACTAGGAAGTGGGGGACCCTCCCAGTCCAAATGCATCATGTGGACTCAGGATAGAGACAGGAAGGTTCTTCAGAGGCCCTCCCTGTTACCTGGGGGTGTTCCTGGGCAGAAAACTGAAATGCAGACTGCATAAGTCTTGTGTGATCCACAAGCCCCACCCACCCTCAGTTCCCCCTACCTCTGCAGGTAAAGACCTGCACATCTGGGTTTCTTAGCAGAGAGGTTAGTTGGGTACAGGTCAGGCTGCTATAATAAAGGGATCTGGGCTTTGGTTGATGTCCAAGTGAAGCACCAGGGCTACTTGCCATATTCAAGGGCTCTTTCCACTCGAACGGGGCATGGCCTGTGTGTGTTCAGCCTTCCGGAAGGAAAAGGAAAGGGCAGTCTTGTCCTTTCTTGAAGCTGGTCATATCATTCCTGCTCTTCTCCAGTGGTCCAGAATGTTTGTGGCTGTGGCAGCAGGAAATTGAGTCCTTAGCCAGGCTCAAATGCCCATCTAAACATCCTATGGGTAAATTCTAACCAAATGGTGGGGAGGGGTCTAGTTCCTGCCACAGGTGGAAAGGAGTTGGGTGAATGAAATGGATTCATGATGAGCTGAAAGGCAGAGAGGTGGGAATGTCCCCAGGAAGACAAAGCAGTTTCTTAGTGGTGAAGATCACAGTTCTAGCCTTGAAGATGGGATGTGAGGGTGTGAAGGGCTAGAGATGCAGATGAGAGAGGGCCTGAGCCTAGCCCTAACCATCAACTGTGCTTCTCTGTGTCCAATGCCTTGCTTATGTCAACTGCTAGTTCTTGCCCCAGATCTCCTTGGGGTTTGAGATGTGTAGGCTGGTGGTGCAGCCAATCTGGGGGGAGGCAGGAGTCAGGAAGGACACGCACAGGCAGGAATTCCAGGTGCTGGTGCGCTGTCATCTAGTAGGCCAGGGGTGGGGGCACTTCAGGGGCTCCAGCTGGCCTTTCTCCTTTTTCTTGCAGATAGCCCACTCTCTGTGAAGGGATAAAGCTGGAAGGCCTTGTGCACAGCTGTACTATAACCTATCAGGTACCTGGGGTTTACTGTGAACTCTGGTGCTCCACCCCACTCACTGGAGAAGTGGACTTAGTGTAGACATTTGTATTTTAGATGAATATATAATGCACCAGAGTATTCTGTTCATTGTTTGAAGTTGTGCTGTGTCTTTGTGAGACAACAGGATGGGTGATTCCCACCCCCTCCGGGGGGGGGGAAATGACCTCTCAAAAGTCACTGGCTGTCATCTTTGAAAGTTATCTTCATTAAGTTTTTACTGCTGTATGAAGAAAAAAGTCTTATGTAGCTCTGGGAGAGCCGAGATGACTGGGCCAGCATCTTGGGGAGGGCCCTGGGCTGTACCATGTCATGTGGAAAGTCTGTGAGAGGGACAGATCACATGTGGAGATGGGAAGTCAGAGCGGGTGTGGAGTGGGCAAGCTGGCTTTTTACAACCAAGTCTTACTGAGCTGGGTCTGAGACAGACTCATTAATCCCGTCTGTGGGTGGAACCCCCCACAACCTAACCACACTCCACCAGGCCAACTTCCTGAAGATTCTATCACTGCCCCATTTTCACCCTCTAGGTAACCCCCCTTCTCCAGGAGCCTAGAGGACACTCAGGTCTCATGAACCTGAGAACTCTCAAAGGGTATTCAAGCCATAGCAGAGCCATTTCTGAATTGGGAAGACAGCCTTCTCCACTGGAGAGTCTTGGTGGCTCTGACATCTCCTCTCCTTCCCCTGGCAGCTGGAGAACCTATGGACCCATGCTCCCTTGCTGTGATTGCAATGTTAAAAGGAGGGCAGGAAAGGAGGAGATGCAGAGTGGGTGGGAGTGTTGTAGAGTCACATCAGCCCCAGAAGCAGGAGGACAGCTTCCAATAGGAGTCCTGACTCCATGCTGCCTGCACCAGGATGACAGCAGGATTTGGGTTCCTGTGGGTTTCCTTCCAAGTTTGAGTCCCAGTGACATTACACCCTTTCTCCCACAAACAGCCCAGGGTGAAGGTTGTAATGAATATAGTAACAGCAAACACGAAGCCATGGGCTTAGCGTGTCAACTCATTGCTTCCAGCATCTTCTACATAACTCCAACATAGGGACACTGAAACTAAGACGGAAGGGCACTCAGAAAAGACTTTAAGGCAAGGCTGTCTAGCCTCAGAACCTACCTTCCCAAACCCTTAGATGGTGTCCTGTGCTTTTACAGAGGGGCAGTGACCTTCTTAAGGCCACCAGGTATAGATGTGATCTCCTCCCCCAAAGACTATGAGGCTTTTCTTCCAAGTCTAGTTGTCCAGGTTGTGTAGGTGAGCCCCATGGCTGCTGGCTGTGGCGCCTCAGTGCCCAGGAGGCCACGAGATAGGCACTGGTGTGAATAACACCTCTGCCTCCCCTGACACTCTGTCTGGGACTTATCAGCCTATAACTTCCTTCAACTCTGTGTCAGCCAAACCCCGGCCCCAGATTCCTCATGGGTGATGCATACTCTTTCTTCGATAAGAGTCCTGGCAGGCTCTAGGCCAGCCACAACTCTGGTTCAAATGACAGAGGTGGGAAACAGCCTCCACTTTATCTGGTGGAAAGATAGCCAGGCCCTGGCTCTTTGTCTGCAGCCTGATCTTGGCTGTTTGCCTCTCCTCCCTGGACCTGGGACCTAGGACCTGTGGTGGGGGAAGAGCCTATACTTGCTGCATTCTTGTTATTGGCCATCTGCTGTTTATTCTTGTATGCTATTTACTGAGCACACCACTTTGGGATTTCAGCTCAACCCCCATGAAGGCTTTGAAATCTTTGTGTTCAATTTACAGTTGAGGAGGTCGGTCCAAGCTCAGAGGGAAGGACTTGCACAAGTTCACACACCTGCACGTGATGGAATTGTCAGCTGCCAGGTCATTCTACCAATGATCATTTATAGATCAAGCTCAGAAAGGTAGCCAGGGAGAGAATGCAGCCGAGTAACAAGACTCTGATGGGGGCCTTAGGGGGGCAGAGTGGGGCTATTGTAGCTGTATCTCAAAGCGACAATGAGCCAGTCAGTCCTGGGGTCCTGGGGGAGAAGTTTCAGGTACAGGTTAACAGCACATGCAAAGGTCCTGAGAAGGCTTTGTGGAAAGGATCCCCAGGAGAAGGCCTGTCAAGTTTCGACAGAAGCTGAGGCAGGCTGGGTCAGACTTTTGCATTCAGCTTTGGTCCCCACATCCAGTCGTGGTTCTGAGTCCCCGCTCATTCTGGCTCCCGCTCTGTGATTCTGGGCAGCTGGCCTCCCTCCTCTGTTTTTGTTTGGCTGCCTCACACTAGTCCTGGACCACAGGGGTTTTAGTCTTGAGCTGCAGCTGCTGCTAGGCTGAGGGGTGATGGCTGTAGGGGCATGCAGGTATGGAGGGTGGTTTGTAGTCTTAGATCTCGGACAGTGAGGCTCACTGCTTTCTAACTAGTGCTGCTGAGAATGGACAGTGACAACCAGACAGACGCTTAGATATCTTCATCGTTTGAGGAGTAGGGGGCCAAGGACCAAGTAATGGTATGTTTTGAGTTTATTACTTACAGAACGTTGATGACCTGTTGGGCTCTGTGCTGTGAATGATAGAGTTCTCCACATCTCCCCAACTACAAGAGTCAAGGGTATTGGCCAAACCACCGTATGTACAGGCATCAAAACTAGGCTGAAAAAAGGGCAGGGTGATCTAAATTGTGAAGAACTGGGGTATGGGCGCTCTCACGCTTAGTTTTTGCAAACCTGCCCCTGGGCAGCTTTGTGCCTGGGCAACTTTGGCCATCACTGCAGGTTCGATGGTACTGGGACCAGGAGGCGAAGCTGAAGGGCGAAGCAGTAGTGAGACATCTGAGACACAAAGTGTAGCCAGGGCGCGGTGCCGAGACGGGGTGCCGAGAGGGGCTCAGAAACCAGGACACCGGAGCCCCTGCTCCTACCCGCGCATGTTGAGCTGGGGCTGGGCGAAGATGTCTTGGCAAAAAACTGAGGCCCCGCCCTGAGGCGGGACCTGTGGGGCGGGGTCTCAAGGTTTGGCTCGTCCAGCTCTTCCCCGCCCCGCCCCGCGCCCCGCGCGACTGGGTCTCCGGATTCACCGACGGCTGTGCACTGATGGACGGACCGCGGCGCAGCGCAGCACAGAGTACCGGGTGAGTACGGAGCCCTGAGCCTCCACACCGGCTCCCTTCGGGTGGCTCATCTTCTCTTGATCCCTGCCTGCGTCTCTCCAGCCCTCTAACCCCCAGCCTTGTCCCTCGGGGTCTCCCAGAATCACCCCCCCACCACCAGCAGAGCAGGAAAGACTGGGCCTCTCAATCTGGCACCACCCCACCCGCACTCACACACTGCCACACACACACACTCGCCCTCAAGCTAGCAGAAGTTACTACAAGCTCTGCAGAGGCGCAGGCCACTCCAGCCCCCAGTCCAGAATCCCTCAGGCAGGGGCTGTGCACACTCATCCCTCTCCATGCTTGTGCTTTCACAAACACCGGCCTGCCGTTCAGGCATCCCTCAGACACGCAATGTGTCTGTGTTAAACACGTGTGCCTTGGACACTCTTAACACGTTTGATCCAACATTGGTTGGTTATCTCCAGACACTGTTTTACACACATCTCCTACACAGGCCTGAGGACACAGAGGGCTCTCACACTCAGGTGCACAGACAGCATCTGTGGTCCCCTGGTGAGTGGGAGCCTTAGCTTAGGGAGAAGGGGGTGGCTGCTGCTGTTATTCTTGGCTCACACTTGCTGTGGCCTGGGTGGCTGTGGGGGGATCCAGCAGGGGCTCAGTCTTCAGGGGTGGGCTTGGCTCCTCACAACCTCTTGGATCTCCCCTCCCTCACTCTAGTCTCCTAGGCAAGGGTGCCATACCTTCTTCCTCTGCCGTCCTGAGATCTTGCCCAGCTGCTTTGTGACGATGGGCACTCAGGCCAGTCAGAAGTTAGTATGAGCCAGCAACAGTCCTGGGACAGTCAGTCCAGAGAGACAAAAAGGAGTCTGTGGTGTGGGTGCATGTTTCTCCAAGGGTGGTGAACCAGGCCCTCCCCAGGAGAGGCTGGGTGACTTGGGGGATAGTAATGGGCTCCCTAGGCTTGACACTGATGGAGCTGATGCATGTTTGTGAGGAGATTACAGGAGCTCTGGGCCTCCCCTTCCCGAGGTGCCAATTGGGGAGTGGGTGGAGCAGGACCCCTAAGAGAAAAGGCAGGATGGGAGGTGTTGCCCAAGGGTGGGTACCCCTTGACTTTCCGCTCACCCCACCATCTAGTATGTAGTAAGCCTCTGACTTGAGGCATGGACCCGCCAGCCCTGGCTGTGACTGGCTCTGCATGTTTTGCTTGGCTCTCAATATGCTATTATTGTTTTTAAAAATTTAATTAGCTGCCAGCATTTACTAACTGGCAGCTTTCACAGAAAAGTCTGGATTTCCGTCTTTTCTTGGAAAACACAAGCTGCAGTGGCTCAGGATTCAGATGCTTTTGTGGCTTGTTTTAACCAGTGCTGATTGCCTGCTACCCTAAGGGATGAGCCAGGCGCACCTTTGGTTGCACTCCCTACCATGCCTTCCTTCTAGGCTCTTGTCTGACTTTTAGAGACCTGTTTTGGCTGTGGACCCTTGAATGCATTACTACCTCAAGGGTGGGCCCAGGAGAGGCTCTGCCATGGCAGGACGCCTTCAGTGAGCCTTCGACCATTCAGGACCTTGATCATTACAGTGGAGGGAATGTCTAGGCCTTGGGTCTACAAGGGATCTCTGTGATGGGGTAGACATTTTGTGCTGGTCTGTGCGGGTGATGGCCTGGTATCCTCACCGGGGGGGGGGGGGAAGGTCAGAGCTCCTGGTAGACCTAAGGTAGGCCTTACACAGCGTTTTACTTCTTCAATCCTGAGAGCCACTCTGTGAGGTTCTGATTAACACACAGAGAAGGGAGGTTCAGAGAGAATTCAACAAGCGAGGGAGGGAGAGGTTTTTATACCCTCGAAAAAAACTTTCTGCCCTTCCAGCATTGAACCCTGAGAAAGGAAGACCTTTCCATCAGTGATTCTGGAGCTTCCTGAGTCTCAACCACAGTCAACACACAATAGGTGCTAAATAAATGCTCCTGGTATGACTAAGGCAAGGAAACTGCTCCCTAGGATCATGGTGGAGCTGAACCCAGGACTCAGGAGTAACATTACACACAGCCTGGGCTACAGGATGCTTTAGTGTCTGATGAGTGTGACAGTCCCCCTTGCTGTGACTCCTGTGGCCACCAGGTGACATCACAAAGTCTAGGTAATCCATGGCACTCTCAGGTATGTCCTCTCAGACATCTGCTAGCCTTGTACCTTAGATTTAGAAGCTATATTATGAGCATTTTAAAAATTATTATTATTCCCTGAGCTTGCCTTGACAAATAAGATGCCACACGGAGAGGGATTCAGGATATCATGCAAGCCAAGCTTGTGATCCTGTAGGTAGCTGCTGGATGGATGGCTCAGGGTGTGGGAGCTAATGTGTTATTTCATAGTCAGGTCTTTTACTGGCAGGCTGCAGTAAAAGAAAGGACCAATTACTTTATTACTTATCTTGAAAAATAATCTTATAAGGAATCTTATAGGAATCATGAACCTAAACTTTTACACATAAAAAAGAATCAGTTGACTTGACTTTAAACCTTTGGATGCATACCCACTCATTATTAGTTCCTTATATCAGGAGATTGAGGGCACAAATGAGCACGAGGAATTAATCATCACCTTTGGTCATCAACTAGTCTTAATAAGAAAAATATGTCAGTTAGTAATAATTGGGCTGCTTTGTTCTTGTTCCCCAACCTTAAAGAGCTCTGCATTTGATATGTGCCTTTCTAAAACTTTAGAATATCTTCTTGGGTTTTTCACCTCAAGGCTATTTGATAAAAACATCTTAGTCTAACTTTTTAGCTATTTTCAAAGCTTTGTTTTAGCTGTTTTGAGTGCAGGCTTTGATGTACTCCAAAACCTGCGAACACACTCCCGACATTAAGGTTAAAATAATTTAGGCTACCTGGGTTAACTGAGATTCAACTGTTTTTCTTAAACATTAACCTAAGCCACAGTTTATATGGCTCCTCAATAGAAACTCATGTGTTATAATCAGTGTGACATCTCCTTATTTGTATTTTTAATCATCAAAACCCTAAACTAGCATTATTCTTATCATTTTGACAGTACAATTTAAAAAGAAATCATTATAATAATCCATAGGTAAAAATGCTCAGTAGAACCCGATGTTTCTATGAGATAAACACACTGCATTACAGGCAGTGAGGATCTTCCTGCACCCATTCACTTCATACCAGATACCAGAGAAAGATGGCAGCGGCCAACATGTGAGGGCACAGCAGAAGCAAAAGACATTCTGGAGTGTGTGGAGTTGGGGCTGTGGCTAGCGGAGATTCACCCATCAGGGGTTTTCCTCCTAGTGGGCTGACACCCTGAAGTCAACTCCCATCTGATGCTTCTCTCTCTGGCATGGCTGCTGGCAAGGATGACTGTCTAATATTTTGTCCAGGCCAGGAACAGGTGCAGAGCTCGTGGGGGCTGGAGATGGGTGAAATAAATGTTGTATATGTTGCCATGAACGTTATTTTCTATCTAGAGGAGTGGGAGGGAGAATTAGATGGGAAAATATTGAGGAGGGAAAGACAGCCAGACACATACCCAGGTGGACCTAGAAGCTATGCACATTGTGTGTGTGTGTGTGTGTGTGTGTGTGTGTGTGTGTGTGTGTGTGTGTGTTAGTTGTTTGGTTTGAGACAGTCTTGCTATTTTAGAGGGGTTGGCCTAGATATTACCTTGTAGCCTAGGCTTAGCGGTTGGGTAAGGAGCTCTTTGAGGAGGCATTTCTAAACTGAGACATGGTAGCAGTGGTAGCAGCTAGTGCAAGGGGCCTAGGGGTGGATTCCCCTTGATGCCTGTGAGGTAGAAAAAGGGAAGAGGTGGAGCTTTTGTGGGAAGGGGGCTGAAGGGACAGAGCAGGTATGAGGTGTGCAGCAGGGAATTTGAAATTTCCTGGGAGTTTTTTGTTTGTTTTGTTTTGTTTTGGGGACAAGGTCTTGCTATGTAGTGCTGGCTGGCTTCTACTCACTATATAGACTAGGTTGGCCTTGATTTCCCAGAGATCTGACTGCCTCTGCCTTTCTAGTGTTCTATTTAAGGAATGTACCAACATGTCCCAGAAGTTTCTGGAAGTTTTAAATCAGAAAGCCCCAAGATTCAGGTCAATGTAAAGATGCTCTGGATAGCTCTGGGTTCTAGAGGCTTTGTGCCATGTGGCTGCTGAGCCCTCCTCAGAGCAGGCCTGGCATCAGGGCAGACATCATCCTGAGAAAATATAGGCAGGTAGGGAGCCAGGCCTGGTGGTGTTCACAAAGCTTCCCGTGAGATGTTAGTCATATAGAGGATAGGCTATGTGGAAAGATCTAGAAGGTCTACTGGAAGATGAAAATGAAGAGCTACCACTTGTGTAGACATGCTGCCTTGTGTGAGACCAGAATACACATTTACAGGGACCTGCATTGAAGCAGTCTCTATCCTGAGGAAAGATTTGAAATGCACTCACCTGGGAAGGGACAGTACAAGAGAGGTGAGACTCCCCACTGTATGATTTGTTATAGTTGGGGCTTTGAGCCTTGTTGGTGAAGTAGGTCCAGAACATACAGGAAAGGCTGGAGGTGCTGACCAGTAGCAGAACATGTGGTTAGTGTGCATAAGGCCCTGGGAACCACTCCTAGTGACACAGAAAATAAACCTCCAAACATTACACAAAGCTCAAAGCCGTCAGTGAGTGCATGTTCGCTTGTGAGAGTTGGTGTTCACATGCCTGTGTTCATGACCTTGTTGAACAGACCGACTTCTCTCTGGCACGACCTATGAAAGTTTCCACAGTGATTACATTATATGGTGCCAAAGTCACGATTTGCAAAGTCCAGCCAGTGAGCAAAAGGAAGTCCCTCCCCTCTCCCGCCCTCCTGTCTCTCCCTCTCCTTTCCTGGGGTGTGCACTCCTGGTTAATCCCCGAGGGCTGTCTGGAATAGGCATTTGTTTGGAAGAGTGTGTTCCCATTTGGTTGCAGGCACATAGCCCAGTCCAGAGGGCCAGCTCAGATCCCACTCTTGCATGGGGAGAAGTGGGTGCAGAACAATCCCGTTTGGCCTCTTATGAGGGTCACAACTCTCCTCTCTAAATATTGCACTTGTACAGGCCTGTTGTTGACTCAGCCTCTGTTTCCTTACTGTAAAATGGGCATCACAGTTCTTTCTCAGTTTTGTCAGAGAAGATGCACCTTCTTCCTTCAGTGGATGTTCACTGAGCACCACTGAGTGTGAGGTGCTTCTGAGTGCTGAGGGTAAAGCAGTGACCCAGGCCACATCCTTCACATTATGGAGCTTGATCTGGTGGGTGGTGCAAACTGGAGGTGGATGGTACACACATCCATGTGAGTAGATGGGCACATGCCTAGGACAGGTGAGCTTAGTGTTAGGGACCCCGTCCTGGGTACTGCTGCCAGGAGAGACATTAAAACAGAGGTCTGTCAGGAACAAGTGACCAGAACCAGCCACAGGGAGAGATCTCTTCCCACACCATGACTGAGGGGGCTTAGCAAGATGGATAGTCATGGATTGGGTGAGGGTAGCCCCTGGAGGTGCTACACTTCTAGGGGATTCTGATGGGTCAGGGTTTGGTCCAGTTGAAATGCAAGATCCCCATGGCTGCAATCAGGAGAGCAGGTTGGAGGTGACATCAGGGTTATTTTCCTCTCCCATCAGGTTACTTCCTACTACAGTTGGAAGTTAGATCTGAGACCAAAGTGGTCATGTTTGAAGTGATAAGGGATGAGACTCTGGGCTCAACTGAAGGTGGGGGTGCTAGGATTCCTGCTGTAACAGAAGTAGAGTGAGGGAAAGGGTAGGCTGGTGCAAGACTCAACTTCCCTCACGATAGATCCATAGATCAGAATCCTTGTATCATTGAGGTCCACAGTGGTCCAGCTCTCTTCCTGAGGCCTGGAGGCTCCTCTGTAATCTATACCCTTCCAGCAGGCTAGAATCTGGCAGTAGGGGCAGTGGGAAGGGACTCTATACTGAAGGGGTGAATGGAGAGTGTAGGACTAAGGCTTCAATAGGAGCTGTGGAAACTGGCAGGCTGTGGACACTTAGGGCTGGTTGAGAATCTAGTGGGCGTTTTGTGGGAATGTCCATGGAGGTGCTTGCTGGAGCTGGGGGCTCATGAGTTAGTTCCCTAAACTTTTTTTTTTTCTTTTTTTTTTTGCTAGGGCAGGTGCACAGAGGGAGGAAGATGGCTCTCATGGTTGTCTTGAGGGCCCGGGGGTGCAGCACACACAGTCTGGGTTCACAGTCATCTTGAGGGCCCTGGGGTGCAGCACACACAGTCTGGGTTCACAGCCATCTTGAGTGCCCTGGGGTGCAGCACACAGAGTCTGGATTCACAGCCAATCAGGAGGAGAGTGTAGAGTTCAGAGGCCTCTGAAGCTGAGCCAGGAGGCAGCCACATTCAGCTGATCCTCGGGGGAGCTGGGGAGCTTCCTGGACAGGGTGGAACCCCCATTTCCATGGGGATGGAGAATGAAAGAGACTATGGCCCTGAGAAAGCCTGGCACCTCTTGGTAAGTGGATTGATCATGAGAGGGAGATAGATAGAACCTTGGGGATGGAGAACCCCTCTTTTGAGGCAAAGGACCAATGACGGGCATTTCAGAATACTCTGCACACAGGAGGGACGAGACCAGAACTCTTGAGGGTATAGGTCAGTAGGCTAAGGCTCTGAGAGGGCATGCCTTGCTGACAGTCACACTAAGGAAGAAGAATGGACTGAAGACAGCTCTGTCCACCTCCATGTTCTCAGTGGTGGGTGCTACAGGCCTCCTTTTGGCATGTCCTTTTCCAGGGTGCCTTGAGGGTCAGACTTGGCGTCATTTACAACCATTGTCCTTGAAGTTACTGTAACCTGGAAACCGTACAGAAATGCCTCTGCATGGGTCTAGGGGAAGGTTGCTTCCTTCCTTGGGGTGGGAGCCTGACTGTATTGTCCTTGGCCAGGGTCCCCACCCACGTCTTCCAGCTGGTGAGGAAATGGTGCCACCCACCAGTGCTGGGCAGAGGCCAAGGGGATGGTGGGAGCCTCAGGAGGTGGGGGCTGGGGCACTGAATGCTAATTGCTATATCCACAAGAGGACATGGCTTGAGGCTGATCTGGGTCTCCAAATCTCTTATCCCTTTAGGCCTCAGTTGGCTCATCTATGAGGTGGGGATAGCACTTCTGACTCTACTGACCTTTGGGCCCAAGGATGGCTTGCATGTGGAAAGAGGATTTGGAATATGGGGAGGGCCAGGCAGTGTGTGGGATGTGTGGAGAAGGCTGTCTGGCCATTCAGCCTCAGAGTGTCCATCTGGGCAGTGGTTGAGTGACAGTCCCCTCTCAGAGGCAGATGGAAAACAGAAGGCTGTCTACAGTCTATTAATCCCCTCAAACACATGCTGAGCAGGTGGGCTAGCACTGAGTGGTGGCTTTGCTCTTGTCACCTTTAACTCCTCTGGTTGCTGGAGTATCATTGTCTAGTGGATCTTTGGCCTTGTCATCCTGCTTACTGAATCTTGGTGTCCCAAGGGAGCATTCAGGAAATGCAAGAAGTTCTAGTTTAGGGTCCTTTCAACTGACAAACATACCAGAGAAAATTGCAGTAGGGAACCCTTGGGACTCCTGAGAACCCTCCTTCCTATTCCCCGTGGGTCTGAGAACTGATGCAAGGGGCAGTGAGATGAGCCAGGGAGGTGAAGGGAGAGGAAGTGCAGGGTGGAAGGGTAGGTCCTCCTGAGACCTCAGGGCATCGGGGAAGGTGGTCTCCAGGCACAGAATGTCTTATAAATACACCTAGCTAATACACTCCAGTATACACACGTGTATGCACACAGGAGCACACACCTGTAGTCATATGCACCCATAGACACACACTCCCTACTCTTAAATTTTATTATTATTATTATTAATTACTGTGTTCCTGTGTGCATGCATGTAAGTGCAGTTATCTTTGGAAGTCAGAGGCTAGAGGTGTCAGGTCTGGGGTTACAGCCAGTAGAGTTGCCCCACGTGGATGTTGAGAATGAAACCTGAGTGTTATGGAAGAATAGCAAGTGCACCTAACCACAGAGATGTCCCCTTCTTTCATTTACATAGACATGCACACCCATTGGCACTCACACACAGGTGCACATGTAGGTTTATGAAAGCATACGCAGGCAGTGTACTCTCACATCCAGAACACATTACTGCACACATACAGGCTCTCTCTCTCTCTCTCTCTCTCTCACACACACACACACACACACATATATGTGTATATATATATATATATATATATATATAGAGAGAGAGAGAGAGAGAGAGAGGAGAGGGCGTCACACACATTCACATACTTTCTGTTCATGGGTTCCTCGGATGATGCCCCTGGTCCTCTGCAGTGAATCATCATTCTGCAGCCTCTATTCTATCTCCTAATCCCCCCACCCCTAAGATTGCAGTAACTGGGTTCTTCTGCAGGGGAGAGTATTGCCGGGGCCCTGGGTCACCTGCTTTGAGTTGCCTAGCACCCATGAATTTGATGTTAAGCCCCATCATCAGGAGCACCCAGCTTGGTCTTGATCCCTTGTCTCTGCTTCAGCAGTGATTGCTGGCTGTCTTGGCAGGGTGCAAGGTGGGGTGAGGTTTCTCAGACTCTTGGTTTGATGGTTGTGCCACACAGCTGGGACCAGGTCTTGCTGACTTTTTTTTTTTTCCACCATCTACTTTCTGGCAGTCTTAAGAAATACACAAATTCTACGTTTGTGCCAATAAGTTGTTGCTTGGCAAAGGCCCTTGGGAGTTGCAGAGAGGCTGACTGCCCTCTCCCTTGGCTGGCATCTCTGTCCAGCTGTGGTGGAACCTGGGAAAGATGGGTGTAGAGTGCCAGTCCATCACTGAAGGATCCTGAAGGCTTCATGGTCTGGGCAGAGGGAAGTGGGGCATGCTGGGAAGGGAGCGGTAACTGTGTCTCACTTTTAGGACTGGCCAGCTGGCCAGGTGAGGGAAGCCCATCACATGTGTGGCTATATGTGCATTTATGACTCTGGAAAAGAATCTTCAGGCTCCCCCAGAAAGGCCTTGAGAGAGAAAGGAAGACAAAAGCACCGTGAGAGACTGTGGGACCATGTTATTGGCCACATGCTGCCTCCAACCCCATCTTCCAAAGGCCGCCTAATTCTCTACGTAGAGATAGGCTAGCCCCTCTCAGAGATTTGGAATACGCAGTATTGGGTTTTATTGCTCATTTTTTCAGCATCTAAGGATGTTCACATAGAATTTTTTTTCAGCTCTTGCCTGGCAGGATGGTGAACCACACTGACTTCCAGCCTTGTGTGGCTTCTGGCATCTGATGCCATAGTAGAGAGTGAGCAGCGAGGTCTTCTCTTGGACTTTCTGTGCCTGCTTTAGATTTCAGGATTTTTCTGGTTTTATAATGGGAGGGGGGGGGAGGCACATTCCGTTTTCAAGGCCTGGAGCAATTTTTAAAACAATCTTTTAATAGGATGGAAATTTTGAGGGGCCCTGTCTGTGCTGCCTCACACTGGCCTCTGTCAAAAGGCTTTCCATTTCATTTTCAGTCTTCTGAGAGGACACTAGTGTTCTCGTGCAACAGGCAGGGGACTGAGCTCAGAGGGCCACAGCCTCTCACCGTGTTTACACAGCGGGCACTCACTCTGTTAGGGTCTGAGTTAGGCCAGTCGACTCTAGGGTGTGAGCTCTGGTGCCAGTCCCCAGGGCAGGGAGCTGTCTCAGGTGCTGGCCAGCTGTGGAGCCCGGGGGATTGGTCTGGGCTGTATTGCAGAAATGAAGAACTCTGACTTAGTACTTCCCTTGATCTGTGACATCGACGGGCAAGCCTGGCTCTTTACTTTCATTTATACGGTCACTGTCCACTGGCCCAGGATGCCATTCATCCTGTGCTGATGTACCCAGCCACCACTCACCTCCATCCTACATCTCCTTACCCACCCAACCACTACCTACCTCCATCTCCACACTTACCCAGCCACCACCCGCCTCTGTTCTTCATCTACTTCTCCACTCAGCTGCCACCCAGCAGCTTATTGACCCATTCATCACTTTGCCTTCCCATCCATCTGTCTTCCACCCACAGACAACTCACCTCTCCAGATCCCCATGCTACTCACCAGCATCTACTTACTTATCCATTTTTGATAAGTTCATGCATCCATCTATTAATCCACCTTTTCACTCATTTATTTTCCTTCTGATTCATTCACCTAACTAGCCACTTACCCATCCACTGACACACTCATCTCCCCACCAAACCATCTGTCTACCCATCCACTCACCTACCTATTTGTTCACTCATTTGCCCACCCACCCCGTCACCCTCCCATACATCCACACATATCCCCCTTCCACTCATATATACATACACCCACCTATTTGCCCATCTATCCTAGTCACTCATCTGTCTACTCCACCACCTATCTACTTACTCTCCTTTTATCCACTTTCTAACCCTTTGGGCTTGACCTTAAGCATGGGATGGGATTAAAGGCTCTAATTTCAGAGGAAGACATCTCAGGTTGGAGTAATGATGAAAGGAGAACTTTGGAATTAGGAAGAATCTTCTAGTTTGGTAGGAACTGGCTCTTTGGAGGGCGCCACAGGGAGACAGCTGGGGAGAGATGGATGGGGAGGAAGAGTAAGCGCTTGCAAAGTGATCCTTGGACTTTTCATTTCAGCTGGGAGGCCAGGCACAAGTCCCTGTCTCCACAGAGTATGCCTGTATGCCTGTGAAGACTTGGGTGCCAGGGACAGCCTGGTCCTTGTTAGCTTGGGTTAGCTCACTTCAAGTTGGCTTTTCAGTTAGCTTCAGGTGCAGCTAGTACAGGTGCCCAGCAGCTGTGGCTCTCCCCCATTCCTCCCCTCCCTCCTCCCCTTCCTCCCTCCCCACAGAACTGGCTCTAGTGTCTTCTGTCTCCTTCAGGGATCCTTGATGTGTCTGTCATACAGGATGATAGAGAGGTCATTCTCTACTGTCTCCTCTGAGCTAGCTCCTGTGGCCTCTGAAGTGCTGAGTTGCATGTGATGGTCCCCAGTGTGTAATCCAGAGGCTGTTCCTAGGGAAAGGGGATGTGCAGGGTGGTCAGATCCACACTTTATGCTTCACAGAGGTTTTGAGAGCCTGCTGAGGGGATCAGTGGAGACAGCTCAGGCAGGCAGGACCTTGAGCTGGCTCAGTGAGGTCAAGGGTGCACAGTTGTAGGCTGGATGGAGCCCCAGGTAGGAGTGTTGAGATCAGCTTTGGCCCAGGCAAGCTCTTTTCATGGCTCCACCCTGGGACGCCTTCCGCTTTGTAGGCTCGTAACCGAGGAAGACAAAGATGGAGCACTCCAGAGCCAAAAGCAACATTTTCTTTTCTCCAAGGTTAATTAAGAGTGCTGGGCGTTAAGCTGTGTAATTTTTCACCTGCTTGTTCTGGTTATGAGATTAGCAGTACATACCTATGAACCCAAGGGTCAGCCCTCACCCAACACTTGGCAGCGTTTTATTCTTTTCTTTCCTAGAGAGGAGGGGGAAGGGAGGGTGAAGCCTGGCTGTTCCAATAAGAGTTTATTTTTCCAACATTCTCATGAGCTCACCCCATTGAAGGAACGTCCAGGGACTGGAGACCAAGTGAGGAGCCAGCTGCCCAGTACGCCAAATCCCACGAGACCAAGAAAGAGCATCCAGATTGTTCTGTTTTGCTGGTTTGTTTTTAAGACTTATTGTATTGTTATGTAGCCCAGGCTGGCCCCAAATTCTTGAGCTCCAGCAATTTTCCTGCTTCAGCCTCTCAAGTAGCTTGGACCATAGGCATGTGCCATCCCACCTGGCTCTGGGTTACTGATTTAAATCCATGACCTGCATTTGCATCCAGAATTTCACCCCTCCTCTTTTCAGGGTAATTGGGATGGGTGTCTCAGTCCCTTTTACCCACTATCTTCATTCTGAACCATACTACCTGGACTGCTCTTTGTTCAAGTTCTGTGCCCTAGAGGACCCCAGACCCATCTCTGAGTCCCAGCCGACTCCCTCACTGTACAGCCTGGCAGGCTTGATTTGCAGCAATCACACCATGCCACGTTCTGACTGGGCCATGGGGAACAGAGGGAGAAGAGCTTCAGACAGAAGCTGGACTCCCTGATGGTGGCTGTATGTCCCGTCCTGTCCCCTCTGCCCTCTTTCTCTTGTTACCTTTTTCTGAACGACTTGGTTCTTTTTCTTTTGTAAAATATCTTACCGAGGAAAAGCACGTCTTCAAAACATGCTTCAGGGCCAGGGTAGACAGGAAGGGCAGACCCTTGGTTGAACTGCCTTCATGAGTCAAGAGGACATCGCTGTCCCTGTGGACCCTGCTTCCAGAGGATTTGGCTACAGGAAGGCATAGCTTCTAGTTTTGCCCCGGCCTCATTCTCTAAATAGGGATGTCCAGCATTTTGCCATACTTGTGTGGGCTACATTTACAGATCTGCTGGAACCATGCAGTGGCCTGCAGGCTGGAAGTTAGGCATGTCTACTTGGTGGCCTGGGTTTTCTAGATTTTCTGCTTTCCAAGACTGGGATTGTCCTCAAACCTTGAAAGCTTCGCTTTGAATTCCAAGCATGCTGTTACCTGATGATGTGATGTTATATAGATCAGTGGGTGCTGGGAGTACTGCTGAGTAATCAGGGTGCCCTTCCCTTCTGCTTGTCTTCCTTGTCTACTTCTCATTTCCTGCTGTCTCTCTTGCATGGTACCCATAGGTGCCAGACTGATCCGTGCCCCAGGGCCTTTGCATATGCACTTCCTCTGCCAGTTTCCATACCCTGGACCTTTAGATGGCTGCACACATTTTCACTGGGTAAGTTTCAGTTGAAATGTTGCCTCCTCAGCCTCATTGCTCCTCTTTTACCAAGAGTGTTTCTAATTCACCCTCATAATGCCCAGATTGTCTTGCAGGTTTTTTCCATTTTTTTCTACATTAGGTTATTGGTCCTCTAAGAGTCTCTTTTACACAAGCATGCACACTCTTTTTTTTTCTTCTGGTTGTTATTTTGGTAGTAGTCTCACTATGTAGCCCAGGTTGACATTGAACTCCTGGTCTTGTATCACAGTTTTCCAAGTGCTGGGATGACAGACTGTGCCCTAGAGAGAGGACTTCTGTTGCTCTTGTTCATTGTTCCATTGGCGAGAGTGGGGCGGGGTGAGGAGGGGTTCGCTCAGTTGAAGGACCTGGACTCCTGTCCCCATCCAGGTCTGGGTTCAGCTCCCTTTACCATTCTTTCTGATTGTGGGTCCTTGGACAGATCACTTATCCCATCTGGGCCTCAGTTTCCTCATCCGTGAATTACATAGCTAAATAAAATAAACATGTCTGGTCACTCGCAGCCTGAAGTCTGGCATTGTCTGTTCTGAGGAAGTCAAGTGAGTATGAAGCGGGTCAGTCACTGAGCTCCTGACTAAGGGCTGGTGCCAAGAGTAAGCTTATTTTCCCAGTGATCTAATGACTTCCTTTTATCAGATGAAGCGCACTGGGTCACCCTCTAATTTCCCTTTTGGCACTGGCTGCCAGAAAGCTCACCATGAAAGGCAGGGGCAGTACTTGTTTCCTGTTAGGTCTTCCCATCCCTCTCTGCCACTTGATCATTCTCCTTTGGTGTTTGGTTTAAACGGCATGTGTGATGTGGTTTTATTTTTTTGACTTGCTTTGCTTTTTTATAAAATATGCACACAATTTATCGTTTTTGAGTGTGTGGCTCAGTGTCATTACAAGCAGCCACAGGGATGTGCAGCTGTCACCATTTCTGTCTCTAAACTCTTTAATCCAGAATAGGAATTCTGGCCATTCAGTACCACCTCCCTCTCTGTATCCTGGCACCCACCATCCTGCATTCTGTCTGAGTTCAGTTGCTCTGTATTCATACGCTGGGGCCTTTTCACATACATTTCCTCTGCCCATCACCATTCCCCAGACCTTTGGATGGCTGCACATATTTTTGCTGGGTAAGTCTCAGTTGGAATGGCACCTCCTTGGCCTCCTCTATGCTCTTTTAGCAAGAGTGTGTCTAATTCTCAGTCACAATGCCAAGACTAAGTATAAGTGAACTCTTTAGTGACTGTCTATTTTGACTAGCTTGTCACTGGACATCATGCCCTCAAGGGGCATTTTCATGGTGGCCTGTGCTAGAATGTTCTTGCTAAGGCTGGTGGCATTCCTTTGTCTGGATAATTGGGTTGTCTTTATTGGCCTCTCCATCAGTGGGCCTTTACCTTGCAGGCTTGGTAGCACTGAAGTTGAGACCCTAGCTCCTATCTTCTCTCCCTATCCCAAGGAGCTCTGGCCTGCTGAGGTATGTACCTACACATGTCTGTATTCCAGACTTGAGGCCGATGGGAACATGGGACATATCTCATCATTCAGGGTCTTGAGGAACTGTAGGCTGTTGGTTGGATCTGAAGAGACTTCATACTGAGGGTTGCCAGTTGCTAGACACAGTGGTCACTGAGAAGAGTGTAGGAGAGGAATCACCCTGAAGTTTAAGGCCATCCTGATCTACACAGTGAGTTCCAGGCTATCCAAGGCCAGACTGTGTCTGGAACAAAGGGGAAACCCAAGTCCTTGTGGAATCAAGACCAGGAGCTCTCAGATCACACAGAAAGTGAGTGAGGCTGAGTCAGTCTAGGGCAGTGTATTCAGTTTGTTAACATAACACAAGGTCTCATGGGTGGGACTGTGTACAGATGGACTGGCTGCTGGCTTGTGCTGTTCTCTGGTGTGATGTGGAGATGGCTCTGGCAGCCTTGAAGGCAGCACCCTGGCCAGGTGGAAACGGATTGCTTATGTTCTGACTACTCATTGAGAAAGGCTCAGTGTTTATTTCTCTGCTGCCAGACCAGCTGCTTGCAAGCCCTGGGGTTTTCTGTAGCTGCTTGTCATTTAAAGGAGACTTCTTCTAAGAAGTTTTAAGGCACGTAGCATTAGGCTGAGGTTTTCCTCCAGAGTTGCCCATCCAGTGCGGGCTGCAAGTTAAAACAGGATTTCAGAAACCCAGTAAGTGAATATGTCCTAAAATACTGCAGAGGTTTACTCAGGCTAAACCAGTGTTCATTGCTGTCCTGAAATTGCAGTGTGATTACATGACCCAAGTTTTTGTTTCCTAGTTCTAGCAGGGCCTCTTCTTGTCAGAATCAGGAGTTTTCAGGGAACCAGAGATACAAAGGACTTGTCCTACTGTGTACTCCCTTGTTGAAAGTTACATCTCCCACAGCTTAATAATCCGCAGTCAATAGTGGCCCAAGATATCAAGTAGAAAATCTCAGGAATAAACATCTCAGGTCTGAAATGGTGTGCATTCTGGGGTGAGGGATGACATCTAGCGCCCTCCTGCCCAGGACCTGAGCCACTCTGTCCAGTGGATCCATGCTGTGTTCACTACCCTCCCGCTAGTTATTTCGTAGGCTTTGGCATTGATATGGAACTTCTCTTTAAGTGGCCCTATGCCACTTAATCACGGCCCCAAAGCACAGAAGTGCTGACAGTAGTGATGGATATGCCAAAGAGAGGCAGGAAATGCTCACTGGAGGGGAAGGGGTAAGTACAGGAGGAAGTTTTCCTGCTGAGCGTGCTTTGATCTCAAGTCAGGATTGCAGGATTTGGAGATGTTTGAGGTCTCAGGCATCCCCAGGGATCCAGGAATGCTTTTGCAGAGAATAAGGGGATTTGTTGGGACTGCCATAGTCATCTCATCTGGGAAGACCCCACTTTCACAAAGGCAACAATAGAATGTCTTCTTGGGGCCATACTGACCTTCCAATGCCCTTGCCAGCTCAGAGTCATGCAGTAGTGTGGAGGCTAACTTGTCAATCACTTCACTGGAGGACTTTGGTTTGTAGAGGGTCTGGAATAGTGGGGACACAAAGAGAAACTGTGGTCAGTCACAGAGACCAGCAGAAGTCTAAGCAATGTCCTGGAGCACTGTGACTGGTATGCCAGAGACAGGTTCCTCTTAGGAATCCTGCTCATCCAGGGGCTTCTGTGAGGAGGTTGTGGAGAGGGGCTCTCCAATGGGTATCCTTGGAGAGAGACCTTTGCTGAATGGGCCTATACCCCAAAGGCCCTGTCCATGTGAAGTCAAGGTATTTATTTTCTAAAAATTAAAAATTGTGTGTGTGCATGTCGTATATGTGTGTACACATTTGCAAGTGTGCACATGTATGAAGGCCATAGGTCAGTGATGTGTGTCTTCCTTTTTCTCTCTTCCCACTTTACTTTCGGAGACACAGTCTCTCATTGAACCTGGAGCTCACTGATTTAATTGGAATGGATCCCCGGCAGGCCCCAGGGATCTTCCTGTCTTCTCTTCTCCAGAGCTGGGATTGCAGGCATATGTGGCTGTACTCAGGTTCTTAGATGGGCTCTGGGGTTCAAGCTTGGGTCTTTATGCTTTGGAGGCAAGCAAGGCAGATTCAGCCTTCAGTTCTCTGAGCACATGTTCTCCTGTCTCAGGAACATGTTTGTTTTGCACATGGGCTGCCCCAGGGACTGCGTTCCTGTTCTCTTTCCCACCATTCCCACTTATTGAAGGTACACCAGGTCCCTACTTTCCATGCTGTGGGATCCATCAAGGGCTGTGCCTCTTAGGCTACAGACAGGGCAGAAAGGGAGCTGTGACCACCTGGGTGTGGATGACAAGGGGCAGCTATGGGGCCAATACTTGCTATGAGGGAGTGTGAGGGGACAGAAATTGTGGCCATGGGGAACAGAGAACTGCCACAGTGTCCCAGAGGGAAGGAAGGAAGCAAGTGAGGAGTGGGTACCCCAGCTTCTCAGTGCTTCCCTCTGAGTGGACAGGAAGCTGGAGAACTGAGATGGGGTTGCAGCAGAGTCCAGCCTCCCTGGCACAGAGCAGTGCTGCTGGGGATGGACAGCCACAGTGACCCCACCACCAACCCATAGAACAGCCCAGTGTTCCCTGGGTGTGGATTGTCTGCTGCATGTGGTGCTCTGTAGTGCGGCAGCTTCAGAATACACTGGATGAAGCTGTCCTCACATGATGCTGTCTTCACCTCTGGAAAGTGGGGCTCGCAGGGACTCTTGGAAACCCTGGCTAGGTGTGGTTGAGACTTTACTCTGGGGCACTTCATCAA
>PVIH01004230.1:99887-144535 GCA_004025045.1 Sigmodon hispidus
TTTTTTTTTTTTTTTTTTTTTTTTTTTTTTTTTTTTTTTTTTTTTTTTTTTTTTTTTTTTTTTTTTTTTTTTTTTTTTTTTTTTTTTTTTTTTTTTTTTTTTTTTTTTTTTTTTTTTTTTTTTTTTTTTTTTTTTTTTTTTTTTTTTTTTTTTTTTTTTTTTTTTTTTTTAAACAAAATCTCAGTTGTTCAATTCTGTCAATAAAGACTCAGGAGCCAGATGCTAGGGTGAAAACCTGCTAGCTCAGAGAGGCAGAGGAAGCACCCAGCCGACATTCCTCTTCACCTGTGTCCCTGAGACCTCCTGCCTTCTCTATGTCATCTCAAACCAAACTTCTCCAACTGAGTCCCTCCCTTCTCCTTGCTGTGCATCTCTCTGTCTTTCCTCCTGACTCTCTCTTACTCTGTATAGTTTTTTCTTAATAATTCCATGTTCACTTCCTGTCAACTGGTTGCTTGCTTCGCCTCTTGACCTGTGGTTGACTTTATTTAATTCTGTTTATAATATTCAAGCTTCTAGAAAGCTCTTGGATTAAAGGTGTGCTAGGGCTGAGTCACACCACAACTAGAAACAGGGTTTTGCAGGAAATAATGCAATCTTGGGGTTCAGAGTGATCAAATATCCTGCAACAGGTGAGGACTTAGTCCTCTGGAGTGAGCCCAGGGGCTCCAGAAATCCCTGATTCTGTGCCTGGCATAGGCCCAGGCTCCCCCTTTTCAATGTAATCTTTATGGTATGGTTACTGGCTTCCCTAACCCTTCTTAGCCCAAACAGGACTTCACACCCCCTTGCACATCCATGGCCCTCCATCTGTTGCTTCCTCTTCTAGGCTTCCAGACCCTTCCTCCCTTTCCTGCCTGGCCAAATTCTGTCTTCACACTCCATGGACTTGATCTTCATAGCACCCACCCCTATCTTGTTCTCTTGGGCCACCCCACACTTCCCGTTCTCTTTCACAGGGTGTCCGCAAGGCTGTTGTCAGGGCTCTGGGCTGCCAGGCACACCCCATGTCCCTCCCTAGACAGAAACCTGCCCTGCTTTCACTCTTCCTTGCTCACTTGCAGCCAGCGCCCTCCCTGGCCTCCCTCCCTGCCTGTCCTCTGCTGCTCAGGTCTGTGCACTCCCTGTCTCTAGCCCAAAGCACTTTGCTTCCTCAAGCCATCCAGCCTCAGTCGAATGCTACCTTCTGTACGATGCCTTTCTCCAGGATAGCACACTTCCCAACCTGACCCTTCCCAGTTTTTCTCTTTATTTACTGTTTTTACAGGGCCACAAGTGCCTGGAACAGGTGAGCATGATTACCTCCAGTGCCATCAGCTCCAGGAGGTCAGCCAGCTGGCCCATCTTAATGGCTGACAAAGCACCAATCCCTGGACATACCTAGCAGATTCCTGCCAGCCTGCCTGCCATTATTCCATGCTGTCTTCAGGGCTCAGGCCATAGCAACAGGCTATACTTACCCTACCTGGGCCGGAGCTGAGCAGGCCACACATGTCCATTTTTTGGAAAGCTCAGCACTCACTCTGCTCCTCTTTTTCACCCCAGACCTTTGAGAAGCTACCCTTCTCAATGTTTAAAGTGAGAGTTGGGTATGGTATTATAGTCCTGTTACCCTAGTACTTGGGAGGCTAAGGAAGGAGGATTTCTTGTATTCAAGGGCAGCTACTACTACAACGTGAGACCTGTCTCTAAATAAATAATATCTTCCCTTACAACAAACTAACAAACATTGAGAGCCAGGGACTGTACTTTGTTATATTTTCTAAAAGATAAAAAAGAAGGTTGGGCTGGCCTAGTCGGTGAGGTAGGCACCAGGACTTGGGCCCAATCCCCAGGATTCATGTAAAATGCTGGGCATGATGCCATGTTCCTATAATCACAGCTCTGGGGAGACAGAAAAAAGGAGCCTGGAGCTCACTGGCTAGTTTAACCTAATTGTCCAGTTCCGGATCAGTGAGGGATACTGTCTTAAAGGAGGTGGACAGTGTTTTGAAGGATGAAACCTGAGGTTGTTCTTTGTTGTAACAAATGTACACCCAGACACAGTCAGACAGGAACACATGCATACATACTTCCGGCTCCCCGCACATGTACACACACACACACACACACACACACACACATATGTACATGCACATCAAACAGGTTTTTTATTAGAACTGATAGTGTGAGAGCCCCTGTTTACAACTTCAGGGGATTGTGCTGTCCTGGGACTGGGCTAATGCTGGGTCACTGTGCCTGTGAGGATCTATAACTTTTGCAGGAGTGAGGATTGGTGGAAAGATGGCATTGGAGTGGCTATGAAGAATTTTGAGGAGAGCAGGGAGCAGAAAGGGGAGGCTCCTAAGAGCACTCATGATTGGTGGGAGAAATCCTACCAGTGCTGGGCATGGTGTGGGTAATGGCCACTTCTTGCTGGTGAGGTCAGACAGTATGGAAGTGGCTCCTGGGATCCCAGGAAAAGACAGGGAGGCATGATGGGGAGATGACTAATCTGGGTATAAGGCAAGACAGGTGGGAGGCATGGCTTGGTGCAGCAGAACAGAGGCGAGCTGATCTTAGAGATGGGCAGGACAGACACAGCAAGATGCTGTGAGGAAGTGGTAGAAATATCCCAATTGACCTTGAAAGTATAGGGTTTCATGGGATAGATGGTCTTGAGTTCTGGAGTTTGAGAGCCAGTGATGCAGTATATACAGGGTTGGGATGACTGTGCCAAAGCCTGGAAGGGGCCTGTTTCTATCCTGTGCCCCTCACCACATCCTCTGGCTGGCAGCCATGACTGGGAACCGAGTCAAGTGTTTGGAGGAGGAAAACTGTTCTGGTGGCTGTATGCAGACAGGCATGGAGTGTGTGTGCAGAATGACCCATCAGTGTGTCTGGGTGACTGGGCAGAGGCCACAGTGCTGGACTGAGTAAGCATGTACTCATGTGTACTTGCTTGCCTTTACCTTAGTATATATGTGTGTGTGACTGTGGGCTAGATAACACAGAGGGCTTCAGTCACCTTGAGCACACAGATGTGGAGCCACATTGCTGACCTACCTCAGCATCTGTGGCATCTGAGTGATACATGTTCATGTGCCTGTATCTTGCCTGCATGTGGCTGTCTGTGTGTGAGGAACAGGCCTAAAGGATGCAAGAATGTGGATAAAAGAGCATGTCTGGAGGTGGCTATGTGCTGTGTATATACACGCTTGAATGTACACCTCATCTCTCTCTCTGTGTCCTTGGTGTGACAGGCTTCCTCTCCATCCTTTCAGGGCCTCTCGAGACATGATGCTGCTCCAGGAGTCTGCAGGAGCATGGCTGGCACTGGTCCTGGTCACAGCTCTGACCCTAAGCCCAGGCATGGCAGTCCCGTGGCAGGATTGCACAGGTGCTGAGTGTCCTCTACTGGAGAATTGCATCGAGGAGGCACTGGAGCCGGGGGCTTGCTGTGCCACCTGTGTGCAGCAGGGCTGTGCCTGTGAAGGCTACCAGTATTATGACTGCGTACAGGGAGGCTTCGTGGATGGCCGTGTGCCAGCTGGCCAGTCCTACTTTGTGGACTTTGGTAGTACTGAGTGCTCCTGCCCGCCGGGTGGTGGCAAGATCAGCTGCCAGTTTATGCTGTGCCCTGAGCTGCCACCCAACTGCATTGAGGCTGTGGTGGTAGCTGACAGCTGCCCTCAGTGTGGCCAGGTGGGCTGTGTTCACACTGGCCGTAAGTATGCAGCTGGCCACACTGTCCACCTCTCACCTTGCCGGGCATGCCACTGTCCTGATGCTGGTGGTGAGCTCATTTGCTACCAGCTCCCTGGTTGCCATGGGAACTTCTCAGATACAGAGGAAGGTGACTCTGAGAGACAGTATGAAGACCCCTACAGCTATGACCAGGAGGTGGTTGAGGCAGAAACCACCATGGCCACAGTGAATGAGATCCAGGAAGGTGCAGAGGGCCCCCCAGCTGCTCTAGGAGGTGCGAATCTGCCACCATCCTCCATCCGAGCAACCCCCTGGCCAGCTGCCCTTCCCAGACCCACAGCAGCTGCTGCTCTGGGTCCCCCAGCACCCATGCAGGCCAAAGCCAGGAGAGTGACACAGGACATTGATGAGGAAGAGGAAGAGGAAGTGGAGGAGGTGGCAGTCACTGAGCCACCAGCAGTAGGTGGTCCTGGAAAGCTGGACAGCTTGCCTACAACATCCCCAGCTGGACACGATCCTCCTGTCCAGGAGAAGGAGGCTGAAGCCAAGGCAGGGCCAGAGGAGAACCTTATTCCTGATGCCCAGGCCACTCCTCCCAGTTCAGGGCAGAAGGGTGCTGCACCCCTGCCTAGATCAGGCCTAGCTGGTCTCATTCCATCTCTGACCACAGATAGCTCTCCTGAGGACCCAGTGAAGTCCAGCAGCCACCCCACCATGTCCACACTGCCGCCGCCTGACAGAGCCCAGGTCTCATCCTCCCCAGAAGTGCCTGAAGAAGTACCCCAGCATCCGCAGTTGCTGCCTCGATCCAGGACAGAAGAAGACACAGACCCCAACTCAGTACATTCTGTCCCCAGAGGTGGTCCTGATGGTAAGGCCCCTTCCTGTGTCCCTGCAGGGCCAGTGATCCTGGAAGGAACAGTTGCTGCCTGTGAGTTCTTCACAGCTACCATCTCCCAGGCCTGGGACAAAGTGGTATGGGTTGGTGTAGGTTCCCATGGTACTTTCTTGCATGCCTAAGACAGAATGGCATTGGCCAGGGGAGTTCTCAGCAGATACCCTCTCGTAGGCCTGAGATGGAGGAGTATAGAGAGGTCCTTGTTCTAGGAGGTACAGGGCCCCTGGTGGGCTCTGGCTGAGGACACAGAGCTTTTCTTCATCAGAATAAAGTATGATCCTGCCTACTGTAGTCTAAGGGAATTACAGGGCCCTGCAGATCTGGTCAAACTGTCCATGAATGTCCTCCTACAGAGGCCCAGCAGTGGGTTGGTGGCAGAGCGGACATGTTCTGTTGTACTGCTTCTTTTAGTCATGAGTCTCGTTAACATGTCAGTCCCCCCTCCCCCGAGCTACTATAGTGGTTCACACATTACACAAAGTAGAAACTAAAGTCCCTGTGGGTGTCCACATGTCCCTTTTAGCTTCCCAGTGGCCTCCTCCTCTTCTCCCCTCCTCTCCTGACTGCTCACATTCTCATAGTCAACTCAGGCTCACTGGTTCCTTGGCCTTCAGCCTCTAGCCCTGGGATCTTTGCACTTGCCTCAGCTTCTGAGATGCTCTTCCGGGTGTCTAGATGACTTACTCCTTTGTTCTGTGACAGGTCACCTCGTCAGGGAGCCTTCTTTCCTGCCTGCCTGTTATCTCATAGCCTTGACCTCTCTCAGTCAAAGATGACACTGTAGCATAATTCCTCGGTCTTTGTTATCTGATATTTAGCATTATACCAGTCAGATCTGGTGCTGAGCCCAAGGATTCCAGTACCACCTGAACTCTATAAAAGTTGGATGATGGATGGAACTGGTAGGAGACCACTGTCCACCTCTTCTCTTCCTCCTCCTTCTTCTTCTCTGTTGACTCATTGTCTCCGTGAGAATATGATGTTCTCTGCATTTGCTAACAATGCCCAGCTCAGACAGCACATCCCCCCAGAAGTCTTTCCTGCACAGTTGAGTCTTGTCTCCCGCCCACCTGCTAATTCTATTTTCTCTCCTTTTTCTTTACAAAGGTGTCTTATTGAGTCTCATACTATAGGGTTGTTTGTGAGCAGGTCTGGATGGTTCTGGAAAGGCAAGAGTGGGCTGATGCGGCTCTGAACCCCAGGCTTTGAGGAATGGATGTAAGGGGAGGGTCTGGGAAGGCTTTCAGGCAGATAGGATGTGAAAGGCTCTGAGATAATCACCTTGTGACTGTGTTCCTATCCTGTTGCTTCAAGCTTTGTGCTTGTGAGTGGGCTTATTATCTTCCTGATGTCTGCCCATCTGTGAGGGATCCTATGGCGCTTGCTGGGCATGAGCTGTGTTTGAAACCTGTATATGGGCAGCAAGGGTGCCACTGGGGGGGCTGTGAGGCTCCTTCAGGCCTGTGGTCCTCATACCCTTGGTACCTCTGTTCCCATCCTGCTTCCTTTCTATGATCCCAGTTTGCTAGGGAGGTGTGGTTATAGAGGAGGCCTGTGACTGACTGGGACTAGGGCCCAGGTTGTTCTCAGCCCTGAGCATGGAAGTTCAGGGGGCAGGGAATGTCTAATGAAGTGCATGTGTGTGAGAGGGCTCAGTGCCCTTGCTCTGCAGCCTGCAGGATTCCAAATAGGAACAGCTCTGGCTTCCCCAGTGGCTCTGTGGGATCTGGAACAAGCTTTGCTCACCTGGTGGATCCCCATGCCTGGCCTTCTCAGCTGTGTTTGGGCTGTGGCATTGATGAAAGCAGGTTGTGTTTACGCTTGGAGCACTGTCTACTACAGGGCCATCCTAGCAGGGGGCCCAGCTCATGCAAAGGCCTAGAAGACTAGTTAGCAGGGCCAAGCTGGCACTGCAGCTTCAGAGCTGGGGAGAAGTAGGTTTAAAACAGGACCCGGAAGTCTGGGCTTGACCAGATTCTCAGTCTTAGGTTGAGCTCACCATGTGCAAACGGCCTGGCCCTTTATGCCTCAGTTTCCCCATCAGTAGACAGCATAGAAACCCTGCTCAGGGGCTGTTTTGAGGCTTAGTGGCCATGGGACTGAGTGCTCACCAAGCTGTGGGAGATGTTACTGATTTTCCTCTCATTCATTCTTCCAGACACAGCTCTCTTCCTCAGCAGGCAATTATGGGGCCCTGTCTTTGTCAGGGGCGGTGCTAATGAAGGGGCTCAGCCATCCCCTTGGGGATCTAACAAAGTGAAGTACATTAAGCAGATAAAGGCACAGCCAGCAGGGCATGCAGCTGGTGAGAGTGGGTGACAGCAGGCCTTGTGGGTGGGGCTCTGGTGACCTGCCAAGCATCTGAGAAAAGTGGAGTCTGAAACTTAGGGTCTCCAGGCTGCTTGGGAGGGGAGCTTGGGGCCTTGGGTGGGAGGGAAGCTGAGAGACAGCTTTGCCCTTCTCAACTTTCTGGGCTCATTGAGAGGCATGCCGGAAATGACCCCAGCTCTGTTGCCATGGCAGCCCTGGGGCCAGGAGAAGGTGATTATTATCCATCCTCTGGGCCCAACTGGGGCGGGGGTCCTGCCTGGGGGTCAGAATTGTACCAGGGATCCCCACTGCCTCAGATGGGCTGTCCCTGACTGTGAGCATATCCAGATGTAGCCTAAATGGGAGCCACATGCCTGCCTCTGTGAGCGTCTGTTTCTGCTGTCACTCCAGGGACTTTGGGAGGGTGCTGTTTCTCCTGGGCTGGCAAAGTAGAGGGAGCTTCAGAAACAGCAGGAGGTGGCTTTGGCCTTGAAGAGGCGGTCAGAAAGCTGGGCAGGAGGGGCTTCCTTCTTTGGGATCTCACTCTGTAGGGCACTCAAGTTCAGGTGCTGGCTCCTACCTGTCACAGGCACTGTTCTGGGCACTAGTCTATGAGCTCATGATTATTAAACTCCAGAGACCTCTAGCTTCTTTTTGGCCTATGGACACAGTGACAGAACATGGCAGAATAGGAGCCATCTTGAAGCCTGCATTGCTCTGTCCTGTGACCCTCTTCTGAGACCTGCTCACCTTCACTGAGGCAGGTACTGAGCAAAAGTGCTGAGGAAAATCCAGTTCTCTGCTCTCGGGAGCCCTGAGTGACCTGGGTTGCTGCTAGAAGTTCAGTAGTCACAGACATGATGGCCTCAGTGAGGGGGAGGCCAGGCATGAGGTGGTGGTGCCCTGTGCCCATGGGGGAGGGGGCTCTAACTTCTCTTGTGGGTCAGGGAGGCTTGCTGGGGGGAAGGGTGCCTGTGCTGTCATGGCCCTGGAGGTCTGTGAGAGAAGAGGCACCAGGAAGGGGGAGTGCCTGTAAAGTTTCTGCAGGAATGAAATTTGATAGCTGATGTGAGGGAGAGTTGATGGGGCAGGGGCAGGAGCCAAAGCCAGGCCACAGTGCCTATCCTCAGATGCAGATCTGGTGGCGCATAGCTATAATCTGTTACTTGGGAGGCAGGGTCAGTGGGACTGTAAGATTAGGGCCAGCCAGGACAGTGTATTGTATTGAGACTTTGTCTCCAAATGAAAAGTCCACAACAGAAGAGCACAGGGTATAGCTTCATGATAGAGTGCAGCCAGGCATGTGTAGGGCCATCTATGTCAGCACTCTGTTTACCCAAAAGGTATGGGCCTGTCTTAGCCCACAGGGGTTTTAGACCTGTGAGGTATCACAGGAGTCCCAAAGATGAAGGGTTGTAATTGTCCCCTTCAGGAACCTGGGGCTCTGCTGATCTCATCCTCCTACTTCTCCAGCTCATAGGGCCTGGATATAGGAAGTGCCTGGGCTGCTGGTGTGGTTGCGTTGTTGGGAGCAGCCTGGGGCTTCCCCAACATCTGCAGCCTTTGCTGTCCTCAGCAAGGCCCTGTCTGCAGCTGTAGTGAGTGTTCTGACCTTCCTGTCAGAGCTTTGGAGACACAGAGGACCTTGTGGTCTGTGCTTCTGCCAGCATCAGTTACAAAACATTTGATAAAAGAATTGGAACTGTATGGAACATGTAGTTTGGTCCTTATGTCCTAAACAACACTGTTACAGCTGTTCACACAGCATAGACTACATGTGTGACTGTGTCTGTGCAGAGGCCAGGCTGGCTCATGCACAGGACTGAAGCACCCACTGTTTGGGGGCTGTGCTGGGGCCTCTTGGATCCAGGGTCCTTAGGATCCCTAGGGAAAACTGAGCAGTATAATCCTGGTGACCTGCCTTTGTTTTGCAGACCTGTCATCCTGGCTCTCATTGGTCTACCTGTCAGGTTCTCTACAGAGCATGCTTGTGATCATTAGAAATGGCAAGGCTTCCAGGAAACTACACTCTGCTTGCTGTTATTCAATGAGAGGCTGGTATGGCCATGCTGGGCTCACATATCAGGCCAGCCACTGGGCAGGCACAGAGGCAGCCCTTCCCACTGGACAGACTGTGATTGCTGCTAACCATCTCAGACATGGGATTGCTGCCAGTGGTTGGCAGTTGGGTTTGGGTTTCTGTTTGAAACATGGAGTGACATAGCTTGGAGAGAATCCATGGGGATATTTTATTTATGGAGTGGGAAACTGTCATCCCAGGGTAGGAGGATTTCCTGAAGGTCATAGCAGAGATGGTGGCAGGTAGATCCTGCCTCCCTGTGGGAAGAGTGGGCTTTAGTTCCCATGGGGCCACAGGTAGCTCAGATGGGTTTCCTAGGCTCTATTCTCCCTAAAGGCACTGGTTATATTTTTCAGTTGTCCTCACAGTGAGGGTCCCCAAGCCATGGTTGGACCTTTGGTTGGTTTCTTTAATTGGTTTGTTTTGTTGAGACAGATTTTCACTGTGTAACCTTGTCTGGCTCCAAACTTGCCATCCTCCTGCCTCAGTTTCCCAAGTTCTGGGATTATAAAAATTGTCCTATTTGCTTTCTATAGCTGTAATAAATACCATGATCAAAAGCAACTTGGGGAGGAAAGGGTTTATTTGGCTTATAGTTTCAGGTCACATTCATCATTGAGAGCAGAAGCCATGGAAGAACACCACCTCTTGGCTCAATCTCAGACACATGCTCAGCTAGTTTTCTTATGTAGTCAAGACACACCTGCCTAGAGATGGTGCCACCCACAGTGGGCTGAGCCCTTCCCCATTAATCATCTGTCAGGACAGTCTCTTTCAGACATGGCCTCAGGCCAGTCTGATCAATTGAAATTCCCTCTTCACTGGTGACTCTAGGTTATATCAGGCTGACAGTATAGACTACCCAGCATGGATATACACCAGCATGCCTGCAGGAGCAAGACCATGGGGGGGGGGGCGGTCAAAGTTTCTGTAAATATTTTGTCATTTTGTCAGTCGTCCTCCTTTGAAGTGCTCCGCACTACTGTGGCCTCCCTTTATACTGCTCCCAGGTACAGTGTCGTCTCTGTTGTCAGCCGCCTTTGTAAGTGGGATGTTCTCATGGTGTCTCTCAGAGCTGCCACTCCATGCAAACTAGGTTTCTCTAAATTTTCTGTTTCTTTAATGTCCTTCTTTAGAAGCAGATTTATTGAGGTCATATTTATAAACATAAAATCCTCTGTATTTGAAGGCGTAGTTCAGTGGCTTTAAATATATTCATAGTTTTACAAAAACCATCTAAATCTAATTCCAGATTATTCCCATCATGCTAGGACACTGGCATCCTGTCCTGGATGTTTTCTCAACTTGTGGCTGCTACTCACCTTCCTTCTGCTCATTGAAGTGTGGATCCAGATTCTAGGATACTCAGGAACCTCTCTACCTGGGTTTCCTGGCTACACACCACTTCCAGGGCTGTGGGGTTGCCTCTCTGCCACTCTCCCAAGCCACACCACTGCTGGTACTTCTCGTATGTTCACAGGTGTCCCCTCTGCCCTACACGGTCTTGTTTCTGCTCCACCTGGCCTATCCCCATGGTCTTGTCTCTGCTCTGTTGTCTTGCTCCTGTTCCCCGCAGCCTTGTCTTTGACCCACGTCGACTCATCTCTGCTCCCATGGTTTCTCAACCTTAACTGACATGCTCCAGCCTATCAACCCAAAGATGGAGAGTGCACAGTGGTCCTTGTGTGCAGGCTTAGCAGCAGTGATGCTGTTGCTTTCAATACTCTCTGTAGGCAGCTCTGTCAGGAGGCTAACCCAGGCCCAGTGACTTGAGGAAAGCAGCTACAAAGTCCTCAGCAGACTCTGAGGAATGAGCAGTGGCAAGAGAGTGGGTGAGGGGGGTCTCTCTACTCCTGAGTGACAGCCTTCAGCACTGTGGCAGGGGCTTCTGGGGCCCCATCTTATTTGCTCTCCACAACACAAGCTTTTCTCTATGGGCAGAGGATGTGCTGTTGCCCTTGGCGCCTAGCCTACACCAGCTTGGATGACTCAGATCTTTCTTACTGTATAACCTTCAGGCAAATCACTTGGGTGACCTGGCCTATAAAAGGGGTTTACAGCAGTCCTTCTGCCATTGTTTCACCTGACACTAGCAGGACTTTGCAGGACTCCACAGGCATCTCATCCCATGGCCGCACAGTGCTTCCCCGGTTGATGCTGCTGTGTTACACTGGCAAGGAGCCCAGTTTGACTGTCAGAGAGTGGATTCCAGTCCCAGCTCCTCCTGCTGTATAACTGCAGCAAGAGCCTCACCCACTCTGAGCCTCAGTTCTGTGACTTAAGGCTCCTGATGCAGTGTGGGCCATCTCAGTGGCTGCAGAGCTGTGGTGTGCCCCCTGCTTTCCTTGCACTGTGAGGAGGATGGGTGTATGCCTTTGTTTGAACAGATCTGTGCCTTTTCTGCTGGTCAGAAGCCTGTCCCTCCTTCAAAAGAAGCCAAGGGCCAGGCCTGCCTGGGATGGGCTGGGGTGTTTACCTGCTCACTTCCTGCTCCACCCATGTGTTTGTCATTCCAGCTGCTTCCAGATGAGCAACCGAATGCTCCTCCCTGCCTACCCCCTTCTTATATAGTGCTCCCTTCCAGCTCCATGCCTATCCTTCATACTGTGCTCCCCTGACACATTGTTGCCAGCTGTGTGCCAATGCGCAGCCTCCAGTCCTCTCTACCTGTAGTGTTTCCTGACTGTGAGGTGACTGACATTCTATAGCCAAGGACAAGTGGGTGGATTATATGTCAGGTGATGGATTCAACTATGTATGGATTTATTTCTTTCTCAAGACACCCTCAGGGGTTTGCCATCATTATACCCATTTTATAGATGGGTGATTGAGACTCAGGAAGGCTAAGGGAACTGTCTGAGGTCCCAAAGCCAATGAAGCAGAGAAATGTGCTGACTACCCACTTGGCCTTTTGCTCTGGTACTTCCTAGCCTGTATGCCATCCTCCTGAGGGCCCAACTACAACTCATAAGCAATTGTGCTCCTATTGTCTAGATGGAGATTCAGGAACTATTACAGGCCAGTAGGTCCACTGGGCAGAGCAGGGCTGGTGCATAGTTGGCAGATTGCAGGTTCTTCTCTAGCCCCTGGCCTGGGCCTCTTTGCAGCATTCAGTCTAGGGGTCAGAGAGCCAGATTCTCTGGGATGTAGGTGGTGGAGTGTGGGAAGTTGAGCACAGGGTCTGACAATCCTGATCATGCTTAGAGAACCACTGGGCTGGGTGTAGTGGGATTATGGTATGTTGTAAATATTTGTCCTTCCTATTGGTTTAATAAAAAGCTGATTGGCCAGAGGCAGACAGGAAGTGTGGGTGGGGCTTCCAGACTAAGAAAACTCTGGGAACATCTCAGAGCAGAGCTGAGATCCTGCAGAGATGCCAAGGGGCGCAGAAGAAAGAAATGCTGCTGGGAAAAGGTACTGAGCCACATGGTTGAATAAGATAAGAATCATGGGTTGAGTTAAGATAAAGAAGTTAGCAAGTTATATGCCTGGACCCTAGGTTGAGTCGCATAGCATTAATGTAATCGTCTGTGTGTCTCTGTTGGGCTGCTGGACTGTCGGACAAACCTCTGGTCTAGGCCCAAAAGTCCGGGCCAGAAACCTATTACTACAGCTGGGGATGGGTCTGTGGTTTGCTTTCAGCCCCCATCCTCTTGTCTTTTCCACTCATCCACTGACATAGCTGTGGACCACCCTCCTGGATGGTGTTGGGTGCTTAGGAGTCAGTAGGAAGCAGAAGTGAAGGCCTATCCTGCTGGGATGATTTCTGACTGTGGCTCAATGCCCAGGGGCCGGCAGACCTTTGGAAGGCTCCTGGCCCAGAAGCAGTTAGAGATTCTGGGCTAATGGGAGGTCAGATCCCACTTGCATGGAAGCTACCCATTCTGTTGTTTCCTGGTCCAGAGAGGCTGAACATGATCACTCTGGGTTTTCTTCAGAAGTCCAGGATCTAGAATTTCTCAGCATGTTGGCAGTTCATTCAGTGTAAAGCACCAAGGAAGTGTCCAGTGAGCCTGACCTTGCTGCTGGGAGTGTTGGCTTCCCCAGTCCTTCTCATCCCCAGGCACACAACCAGAACTCTGAAGAGGCCAGAGGTAGGTAAGGAGCCTGCCAAAGGCCCGGCGAGCTCTGAGATACAACCAGGAGTCCTGACTTCTAACCAGAGCTCCCTTCCCTTGAAGACACAGCCCAGCTAAGCAAAGCCCTTGGGAAGCAGTTTCATGAAGGGGCCTGATTGGATCTGAGGGAACCAATAGGATCCTGTGGCTCAGAGACTGATGGCACTTAAGCTACAACTAGGAAACCTGGAGAGCATCAGCTCTGGCTGTAGCTTGAGGAACAGAAGTAGTCAGGCTAACATGTCACTGGGATTCCAGGCTTCTGCTGGTCCAAGGTATCTTGAGCAAAGAACAAGGCTGAGCAGGGTGGAAGACCAGCTTAGAAAAATGAAGAGATTGGGCATAGGCTGGTGGTGGATAAGGACCCTCTTATGCCACTTCCCAGGAATGGGCATAGCAGCAGACTTTCTGATATAAATGGCCTTCAGTTGTCTGTTGGCTGCTCATGCTGGCATACTGGAGGTTTTTGTGTGAGGTGTAGACACCTGGAGAAAGGCCATATTTGACAAGAGGGAGTCTAAAGCTGGGGTGTCTGATGGTTGGATCTGGATTATTGCCTAGAGGCTCATGTGGAGAGGCTTGTTCCCACTTCAGTTCTGTGAGAGGTGGAACTTTTAAAAAATGGGGCCTGGCAGGGCAGTGGGGATGCATGCCTCTAATCCCAGCACTTGGGAAGCAGAGGCAGGCAGATCTCTGTGAGTCTGAGGCCAGACTGGTCTACAGAGTGAGTTACTGGACAGCCATGGAGAAACCCTGTATGGAGAAGCAAGAATAAGGGAGGAGGATGAGGAGAAGTGTGGCTTAGTGAGATCCCTTTAGGTGTCTGAGCACATGCCCTTGACCATGGGATGCAGGCCTTTTCTAACTGAACCCATGATGGGCAGCTGTAACTTTTTTTTGGACTGCTACCTTCAGGCCAGACCCATTTGACACCCAGAGACACAGGGGTGCACATATACTTATATTTGTGTTAACATTTCCTAGGGAGGTATGAACAAATGTCTGTTTACTCTAGTTAAGACCTAATGATTCCACCCAAGGTTATCTGGGTGAACCACGGGTTAGTTGGGGTTACAAGAACATGAACAACTTAACATGTGTCCTCTAATAGCAGTTGTTAATTACTTGTATGTCTCTGGGGAGTGGGAATGGTTCATGCTCCACTTCCACAAAAGAATGTTAGGAAGCCTAGCTTTCAGAGGCCACTGCAGCTTTAATTTCAGGGTAGCAATAATGTTGTCATGCCTAGGGGACAGCATTATCACCCAACACACATACACACAATGTTCTGGCCAGTTTTTTGTCAACTTGACACAAGCTAGGGTCATTTGAAAGGAGGGAACCTCAATTGAAAAAAATGTTTTATAAGATCCAGCTGTGGGGCATTTTCTTAACTAGTGATTGATGGGGGAGGGCTCAGCCCATAGTAAGTGGTGTCATCCCTAGGCTGATGGGTCCTGGGTTCTATAAGAAAGCAGGCTGAGCAAGTCAGTAAGCAGTAACCTTCCATAGACTCTGTGTTTGCTTCTGCCTCCAGGTTTCTGCCCTGCTTGAGTTTCTGTTTTGGCTTCCTTTGATTGTGGACTATGATATGAGAGCCAAATAAACCCTTTCCTTCCCAACTTGCTTGTAGTCACAATGTTTTATTGCAGCAATAGAAGCCCTAGCTAAGATACTCACTCACAGAGGGTCACTACTTGATATCTTCAAGGAGTTGATTTCAGGAACATCCCCCCACCCCATGCATCTTGGGTACCAAAGTTGGAGGATGCTTAAGTCTCTTATGTAAAACCTGTGCACAGAACCTGTGTGCATCCTACTTAAAAATGCCAGCAGATCACTGGTTAACCTGAGACAGAGTGAATACACTGTGGTCGTAGCTGCTACACTGCACTGTCTGGGGAACAAACACCAGAAAGATGTCTGTGCACCTTTGCTCAATACAGATATGTCTTTTAGTAATATTTTCCTGTATTGAGTTGGTTGAGTTCACAGCTGTATGTTGAGTCAATGGATAAGAGGGCCAGCAAATAGACACCTGCATGCTGGAAACATTTCATTCTTGACCTTGTATTTTAAAACTCTGAAAAATAGATGCTACATCTAACCCAGTTAGTTCCCTATTGCCATCTAAGGCTCTGCTCTCTCCAATTGTTCCCAAGGTGGACTGTAAAGCTTGTTTTGTAAAGGTAATATCTAATTGAGGATGATTAGCTAGCATCTGGTTTACTCTGCTTGTTATATTCCCTGGGTTAGTTATTCCAAAACTCCCCTGGAGCCTAATACACATAGTCTCAAGTGTCTTTTGATGTAGCGCAATGGAACAGGCCTTTGCCAAATGTCCTATTGGAACTGAAATGTGCAGACAGCAGTGCTTCAGGTCTCAGTGGACAGCTCAGAGAGTTTCCACCTGTGCACACACATGACGCTCCACCCAGCAGATGGAGACCAGTGTTCCCTGGTGCTGTCTCCACACTGTTACTGCTTACTCCCTCCTGGCCTCATTAAAGTCATTGTTCTGACTTGCCAAGGCCCTCGCCTATTCATGCCTTTGTCTTGTAGAGTGTAATGATCCGACTGTGTCTGGCTCTTCGGGAGAAAGAAACACATTGGGTCCCATCCACGTTCTTGTGAGTTAAATTGCTGTTAATTGCAGCCCCCATTGAGTTGGCAAGCAGAATGTTTCAGTACCATTCTGCTGTAGAAGTGAATTATAGCTTGTTGATCTGCTCTGAGGCCTGTAGACATTTTGGGGCTGCGCTGCTTGCAGCATTAATCTGTGTCTTTGGAAAGTGGGAGGTGTCCCTGTGTATTAACTGTACATCTAGATAGAGATCTGCTCACTAGAGGGTATGTAGCATTGACTGATGCTTCTCAATGCTTTTCAAGAGCACCTCAAAGTTTACATGTGTGTGCATAGCAGATGAGTTCCCACCACTCTCATCTTGTGCTTATTCCAGTGACAGCCATCTTTTGTCCTTGACCCCAGGGTAGGACAGCACCTCCTCTTGGTTTAAGTCACACCAGTGAGAATTGTGGTGCTACGGACCTTTCCTTGTAGCTAGCCCTTTTTGTTTTCATTTGTCCCTGAGTGTGTGTGGCATACAATAGGTCAGGCCTATGTCTAGCTATCCATAATAGTGGCAGAGTGGCAGGACCCTCCACTGAGAGCTAAGGGAAGGTACCACAAATGCAGGCTGCAGTCCTGCTGAACTCAGGCTCAGATCAGCATACAGCAGGACCAGCCATGCTTGAGTGAGCCTGATGGAAGTCAGGAGTACATGGTCAGTATGTACTAATAGGGCTAGGAATAACAAAGGGACAAAGAGCCAGAGACAGATAAGGGAGGCCAGGTGAGCTTAGATGGAACCCCCCTCCCCCAGTGGCTCCTTTTGGCTTCCCATCACTCCTTTGCCCAGTCCTGTGAACCTGGGGCAGAAGGTCAGGGCCTTTTCTGGTTTGTCTACTTCACAGGCCTCATAACAAGGCTCAAGGCTCTTGGGTGGCCCAGAAAGGCTCATCCTAGCTTGTACAGGAAATGTCACCATGGCTGTCAAGGCTGGTGGGACCCACAATGTTGTGTGATTCTCTGGGCTATGTATGCTGAGGCCCTCAAAGCAAACATCCTGTTGAGCAGGGCCCTGGTGGAGGCTCCTACTGCTACCCTCCTGCCAGGAGAGAAAATGCTCTGCACTGTTTTCAAAGCCAGAATTCTTCAGGGCTTTCATGTCAAGGAAAGGGGACTGTTTAGGAGGTCTTGATGTCTGGGCTGGATTGTTTGGGACATCCATTGTTCTGTGATCAAAGGAGGTTATGGTCTCTGGAATCTATTTACAAGGAAGGGGCTATGGAATGGCTAATACCTGCCTGCAATATACAGAATGCTGGGCTCCTCCCCAAGACACCATCTGTTGCCAAGACTTGGGTCTCCACTCAGATGCTTGATGAGTATCTATGTAATCCTTTTAAAAGACAAATGTCAGTTTATATAGCTCCTGAACTCTGACTAAGTATCTTCAGGAATGATTTTATTTCATGCCCACATCTGCCTCTGGCTCCTTAACACCTGTGTGTGATTGGCTGGAAACAGCTTCACTATTTCATCTCTGATTGTTAGGTATTTCTGGAATCTTTGCTGTCACAAATGTATCATGTGTCTGGGACCCTCCTGTCTGGGTTCATGGTGGTGTCTGTCAGCATATGAGATTCCTGGAAGGGGAAATTACAGCTCACAGTTCTTTATGTTGTATTGCAATGCATTTAAAAAAAATAAGATGAAATTTACAAGTATGGAGCATGTAGCTTAAAAGCATTAAGTGAAGTCACACTGAAACTCTGTCCCTGTTGAATATCAAACCCCAGCCCCTAGTGCCTACCACACTACTTTCTGTCTTTGAATCTGAGTGGAAACATATGTTGTCTATAGTCTTTGTGTCTGAATTGCTGCTATATCATTTTTAGTCTTAGGCCTCAGTCTTCACTACAGAATCTTCTAGTCTTATTACCTTGTGACTTCCTGTCTTAGTGTCTTCCTGTGGCCACTGTTTTTCCTATGTCATGCTTTTTGGATATGAACATGTCACATGGTGATTTTGGTCATCATTGGCAACTTGTTGCAACATAGGGACCATGTCTCAAGAAATTTCTAGCATGGCTGTTCAGTGGCCTGGGACCCTGGGGGCATCTATTTCTTATTTTTCTATTAACAAAATTTCTGCAAAAATGAGTTTTCACATGTTTCTTTTTAACAAGTGGCAGGGCAGTTTTTTCAAATCTTTCTCTCTGCCACCCAGGAGTGTCAGCAGTAGGGTTTGGCTGAGTAGGTGGGTCAGAGATCAATCATACTCCACAGATGGCAGGACCCTGAAGCCTGATACGCCAAAGACCATAGTGGTCCAGAGCCAGGCCATTGCCAGGCCATGTCACTGTTCTCCAGGAGGTGAGGAAGCCCCAATCATCCTTGGGAGGAACAGGGAGGCCCAGCCAATCCAGAGGAGGAAGAAGGCAGACAGCATCATGGAATGGGCAATAGTTTTGTCTTCCAACCAGGAATTGGTTCTGTTGCTGTGTTGTGATGGCTTAGTTCATTCAGAATGGTGCAACACACCACACCATGTGTGCTGAAGGACCAGGGCCTTTTACTATACATATAAGCATCACGGACTGGTGTGAACTTTCAACAATGATGGATGCTGACAGCTTGAATGCTTCACCTAGAAGAAGAATTTGTGTTGTTCTGGGCCCTGTGTTGTTTACTAGGAGCCTGAGGTGACTCAGGCCCATTCTTGGACACAGGACCCTCCAAGGATGTATTAGGATAAGTATGTCACTTGGCAGGGATATCATGGTACAACAGTGTGTGTATGTGTGTTTGTGTGTATAGCCAGAAATGGGAGCTAACTGGCCTTCCCAAGAGGCAGGTGGGTGCTGGCCAGATGGAATGGCAGGGAAATTGTGTTGGATGGACATTCCCTAGACAGGAAAGAGAAGGCTGCTCCTAGCATAGATCATCACTAATGAAGACAGCAACAAGCAGAGGCCAAGTGGCTAGGTGGAAGGTGAGAACTGCCTTGATTGTCACACCAGGGAGAGGCCCTTTGTCCAGGCAACTCCGAGGTTCCCTGAGGGGGCTCACTCAAGGCCAGTGCAGGCGGTATGAGAGAGGGTAAGTGAGGTGATGTCATAGGGCTGAGGTACTCAGAAGCCAGGGAGACTCCCTCTGAGGAAAAGTGATCTCTGAAAAGGAGAAAGGAGTTGGCCTGGTTGAGAGTAGAGGTGGAGCAAGGGAGGGAGAGAATGGAAAATTCTGGACAAACAACATAGCAAGCTCAAAGGCCCTGAGAAGAAAGGAGCCTTAGACAGCAAGGAATGCGTGAGCAGAGAAGGGAAAAAGCGGAGAGGGAGGCAGGACCATCCATGACATGGCACAGTCACCTGGGTAACATCCTGGAAGTGACCTCAGAGCAGCAAAAGGTCAGCAGGTGAGGCAGAGTGAGGAGACAGGTGAGCTGTGTGGCTTTGGAGGTGGTCCCGGAGGGAGGGAGGGAGGGTGTGGATCTGACCTAGAGGATCCTCAGGGCACTCAGAGAGTCCTGTGAGACAGCAGCCTAGGCATCAGCAGAAGCAAACATCCCAGCCTTGGGAAGCCAGGGGCAGCCTGAAGCGAGTCTTCTGCTGGTGGGATGCAAATTCCTCTGGCTCGGATAGGTTCAGAAGTGTGGGAGGGGCCAAGGCAAGGTGACAGAGGAAGCAGGAAGAGGAGAGGCAGAAGCTAGAGAAGTGGAGAAATCCCCAGAGAGAGAGGCTGGTGTCTGGAGTCAGGTCTGTCTTGGGAACTGTGGGGGTGGAGTACTCATTGTGACTTTGCCTTCTATATCTGAGATATTAAGTCCACATGAGACCCAGTTCCCCTTATGTACTAAACAGATTGACCTTCCAGCTGAGGTCACAGCTCCAGATGCCTTTAAAGTGAGAAAGCTGGGGTGCGAAAAGCCAGGGGAATGAATAGTGCAAGTCTACCAAGTGCAGGCTAAAATCTGGTCTGAGACCAAGACACTAGAAGAGAAGACCACCAAGAACACGCGAAGCCGGCCCCTTGGCCTGCTTGAGGTCTTTGAGGACTGGCTGGAGTAAGTTGCCTGCGTTGCCTGGAGGGGAAAGGGGAGAAAGGAGGTGAGGCTGGGCCGTCAAGTCCTCTCTTCCTCTGGGCAGAGGGAGTAACAACAGCTGGAGCGGTTGGCCCTGCGCCTGGCTTGTTGCTGGCACTCAGGAGGTCGGGGCTGTCACTGTTATCTCTCTTTTTTTTTTTTTTTTTTTTTTTTTTTAAAACTTTATTTATTTATTTATTTGCCTTGGTGTTTGCCTGGAACTGTAACTACAGACAGTTGTTAGCTGCCATGTGGGTGCTGGGAATCGAACCCGGGTCCTCTGGAAGAGCAGAGGGTGCTCTTAACCGCTGAGCCATCTCTCCAGCCCCCACTGTTATCTCTTAAAGCATCCATTACATGTTCCTTGGCCAGGACCCCAGGATCTGGTGCAATCTGGTAATCCCACAAGGCTTTCTTAGGAAAGCCTTAGAGAGGGAAGATTCCAGTCTGTGGAAGGACGAGCAAGTGTTAGGGTTTGAATATGAAATGCCTCACCCAAGGCTCTTAAGCTGGCTCCTCAACCAATGGGCTGTCTCTGCCCCCCCCCACGTCTGCATGCCCTTGGAGCCAGTCATTGGCTGCCCATTGTTCTACCCACCCTGTAGGAGGACCAAGTATCCCTAGTATTTCCTTAGAAGGGAAAGGCAGGATTTGCAGGACAGAGGTGGGTGGGGATTGGGACAGGTTCCCTTGCCCAGTGCCTGCAGTATGAACTGCACTTGGTGGCCCTGAAATGAGCCACACCTCCTCATTGCAACCCACAGGCTCCACCAAAGACCTGATTGAGACATGCTGTGCAGCGGGCCAGCAGTGGGCCATCGACAATGATGAGTGCCAGGAGATCCCCGAGAATGGTGCTGAGAGCGATGTCTGCAGGTGAGTGGCCTGGGGTGGCAAAGCTGCTCTTGCCTTCCCTGGGTCCCAGGTTTATGAAGGTGACCAAAAGTGAATACACTGAACCATCTAGCCAGGCTGATGTGGGGAGACAGATTGGTCTTGAGAGTCCGATGATCACATGACCTGAGAGTCAGCTGGCCACGTGGATCTGTGGCTGTCTTGGTGGGTAAGTGCAATTTAGAGAAAGTTCAAAGGAATATCATCAGCTCGGGGTTACTGGGACTCCCCACTTACTGTAGCTACCCTTCCCCCAGCTCAGTCACCCTGAATGCTCCAGAGCTTGGCTGCTCTCTGTCTTCTTCTGCCAACTGTGCTGTAGCTCAGATGCACATGCTCTGCTTCTCCTGCTGGGACTGGTCAGCTATTATCTTCCTGTCTTAGCTTTCAAAGCCTAGTCGTTTTTTAAAAAGGAGAATGAAATTCAGAGAAGTGGTGTGATTCACCTGTAGTATGGACAGGATTAGAACCCATATTTTCTAATGTCCAGCTCATGCTGCCTCTGCTTCCTCCTTTCCCTCTTCTGAGCTAGAGCCTCACTATGTAGCCCTATTGGCCTGAAACTCTCTATGTAGATTAGGTTGGCTCCAGATTCACAGAAATCTGCCTACCTTTGCCTCCCAGGTACTAGAATTAAAGGCGTGCACCACCATGCCTGGCCCTACTCTGCCTTCTTTAGAGAAATTTAAATTCTAACCTTGTCTCTCCCCTTTCCTTTTTGGCACTCCCATTGAGGCTACTGAACAGTTAGAGCATGCACACTATTCAGACCCCATGTTCTCTGATCTTTGCAGCCATAATAAAGAGATGAAGCTGACCACCACATGGACCACAACTCCATCACTGGACAGCTGACCCCTGCATGTGTCCCTCCCAAGCAGTACTGAGTCTTGCCTCCCATAACCTAAGCTTTGCTGGCTTATCAGCCTCCTCTTTTACAAGTTATCCATGTAGAGAGGTGTTTTGGAATATTATCTTAAGATGTGTCACATTTGTTTATGCTATGAAACGTTTGTTTAATGATGCAAAGATGTGTTGCATTCTTTTATGTTGCATTTGTTTAACTCTGTGAAGCTGTGTTACTGTGCCTGCCTAAAACACCTGATTGGTCTAATTAAGAGCTGAATGGTCAATAGTAAGGCAGGAGAAAGGACAGGCTGGGCTAGTGGGCAGAGATAATAGATAAAAGGAAAAAAAGAGGGATCAAGAAGCAAGAGAGACCGAGGAGCATGAAAAGAAGGGGCCAGCCACACAACCAGACACGTAATAAGAAGAAAAGATACAGAAACAGAGAAAGGTAAAAGCCCAGAGGCAAAAGGTAGATGGATAACTTAAGAAAAGCTGGTTAGAAACAAGCCAAGCTAAGGGTAGGCTTTTATAAGAAAGAATAAGCCTCTGTGATTTATTTGGGAGCTGGGTGGTGGGCCCCCAAAGAGTAAGAGTATAAAACAACTGACAACAGAAATGTGTAGGTAGTGACCACTCTCCTGCCAGATCTACCCTGTCCTCTCTGAGGTTGGGTCTCTAACTTTCCAAGGATTGGTAGTGGAACTCTGAATGCCAACACTTTTCTCTAGAGGTCACAGACACACCTCTGAGACCCAAATCAAACCCATGTGACTTGGTGGGGGTTGTGCCTGCCTGTTGTCAGTACTTGCTGTAGACCTCGGGTGGGAGCTTCCCTTCTGGAGAAGGGACATTTCATCCCCCTCCTGTGAGGTGGGGACTGTCACTCTCCTGGGAAGGGTCCCAAGAAGTCAGGCACTGAGGCAGTCCCCTGTTTCAGGATAGCACAGAGGCACTGCTGTGTCTCCTATTTGAAGGAGAAGAGCTGCATGGCTGGCGTTGTGGGGGCCAAGGAGGGTGAGGCCTGTGGAGCCGAGGACAATGATACCTGTGGTGTCTCACTGTACAAGGCAAGTCCACTTTCTGCAATTATGGGCATGATGGTGACACCACATCTTGGGGGAAGGGTGGGGGGAGCAGAGTCACTACCTACCCAGGAAATGTTAAGGTGTTGGTCAACAAATCCACAAAATATGCATTGAACTCCACCAATAACCCAGGTGGCATCGTGCTTTCTCTGAGGAGATCTGGTTGAATGTGGCAGGGTGTGGTATATATTGCATGAATCCTAATTGGTAATATAATAAAAACTCAGAGCCAGATATTGGGGAAAAGCTGAATAATCAGAGACAGAGAAAAAAGCCACAGGCACTTCTCACCTAGCCAACTCCTCATGAATCCTCAGACTGATGCCTCTGAGTTCTCAGAAGAAAGGGAAAGGGTTCTCAGGTAAAGGGCTGAACTCTTGCTTCCTCTTTTCTACCCAGCTATCTTACTTCCTCATTCAACTTTCCTAGTGCTAGGATTAAAGGTGCCTGCCACCACCACCTGGCTCTTGAACTCACAGAACCTAACAGATCTCTGCCTCCCAAGTGCTGGAATTAAAGGCATAGTTACAACTCCCTGACCTTGATGGCTAACTCTGTGGGTAGCTCTATCCTCTGATTTTCAGACAAGCTTTATTAGATATACAATATATCATCACAGATTCCCTGAAGGTAGTGCCTGAAGAGGTCTGCAGATGGAGGTTATGCTCGAGGGGATAGTGGTTGTAGGGTCAGTGTAGCTGCAAACAATAGAAAGTTCTAGAAGCTGGTTTTCCTTGCATGTGTATGTTGGATGCAGGCAGGCCAAGCTGCATCAGGGACAGAGATTAAGCAGGAGGAAGGGGAGATGGATGGCTTAGTATTAGAAGAGGACCTTGCTACAAGCAAGTATAGAGTCCTGCTTCTGAGGTTACTTTTACTCCAAGTCCAATTTCCTTCTCTCAGCATCAGTTTCCCTGTGATAAAACAAGACCAAGGAATTGCCCATCCTGAGGCAGGCAAGGCCCAGTGCCAGCACCTGGAGCTTGTGGTCATACAGTGTTTGGTAGTGGGCATTATAGCATCAGATGTAGGACTGGGGTATCTCTCATTGAAGCTATGCTGGTGGCCAGCTTGGCATCAGAAAAAGTTCATCTGGGCCTGTACGGCTGCTTTGGAGCCAGCTGATGTTGGTGGCCCACAGCTGAACTGACTGTCTCTGTTCCCTAAATGGAAATTCTCTCACACAGTGGTCTGGCTGGGCCTGATTCAGATAGAGTTCTAAGAAAGAGATTGAAAGCATGTGTTGCTCTGCTTTCCTCACTGTGACATGCCCAAAATCACCCCTTATAAGAGTAGAAGGTTTTGATTGTTTGTATACTTGACCCTGCTGCCTATGATGAGGTGGCAAAGCATGGCATGATGTGAATGGTAGAGGCAGTTATTCACATAAGAGAGAAGAGACCAGGGTCCCCAAGTTCCCTTCAAGGGCATGTCCTCAGTTACCTAAGTCCTGCCACTAGACCTGCCTCCAGCCCTGGAGTAGGCATATGCCAAACTAATTCTATCATGGCATTCAAGACCTTTAGAAGCCTAGGTTCAAAATGAGCATATGACCATTTTTATCTTAGACTAGTGACCAAAGCAAGTGATTGGTTACCCCAAGCTGGAGCCACATGCTCACTCTCTGAATTGCTGAGCTGTCCAGCCACAGACTGGGTACCAGGGAGGCTGGTCATCTGGAGCTGGAGTTGCATCCACCCTACTGCTACATTTTGACGATGTAAATCATATTTCCCTGTGGCGGTTGTCAGTGTGCCCCTCATGGGTCTGCACATCCTTAGGGATACAGCCTTGGTCTTTTTGTTGAATTGTCATTGTTGAGTGTCAGCTTCAGGTCCCTTCAGGACCTGACATGACACCAGAAGCTCCAGCATATATACACTCTACAGAAGAGGATCAGGGAGCGTGAGATAAGTATATTTCTAAGTAGACCCTGTCCCGAGTACTTTATGAAGTCACCAGGACTGGAAGAGCCCTTGAGAAATGCTGTCTTTGTGCTGAGTCTGCTTCTAAGGGTGGGGCATGGTGAGCAGGGCTGGGTTTCATTTGTAGTTTTTCCAAAAGGACATTTATTCATTCATTAAAGAAAATTAACATTAGTCCTACCCTTTTCCAGACTTGGGATGTAGGGGTGGGCCACCCTCTACCCTGGAAGAGCACACAGGCAGACAGAGGATCTGGACAATGTTAATTCACGACAGAGCCTGCCCCAGGCTATGCCCATGAACCCAGAATGAGTCACAGGCACACAGACTGTGGGAATTCAAGCAGGCTCTCAGGCCCTGGTACTGATGGTCTGTCTTCCTTAGCAATGCTGTGACTGCTGTGGCCTAGGACTCCGTGTACGGGCTGAGGGCCAGTCGTGCGAATCCAATCCCAACCTGGGCCATCCCTGCAACCATGTCATGCTCTCCTGCTGTGAAGGTGAAGACCCCCTCATAGTGCCTGAGGTCCGCAGGCCACCAGAGCCTGAGGCCATCCCGCGTAGAGGTGAGTGCTGCCCTCCCTGGTGGAAACAGTTGGAAGATTGTTAGAGATTTTAGGATGGTTGGGTTGAGTGGCCTCAGGCCACAGTGGGGGCCCTGGTCCACTGTTGCATGTGGTTTGAGGTTTGATCTCTGCTCTATAGAGTTCTGCGGCTACTAACTGGACTCTAACCCTGTTGGTGCTGGCATGGCAGTCCCAACACAGTTCTCTGTACCACTCACCACTGGCCATCTGCCCCTCTACCCTCCCCTCACCACCCTGGCTGCTCTGGCCATATTCACATCCTTCCACTGTTTCCCATTGCACTGTTCAGATCTGCGTGTCTATTTCTCCATCTGGTCATCTGTCCATCTAGCTGACATCTATCCAGCCATCCACTTCCATCTACTTCTTACTCATTCACTTGCCTGTCCATCCATTCATTGTTACACTTCCTCATTAACTCTTGAATGTATCCATCACCCACCTCCCCCACTCACTCACCCTCCCATTCATTTATATTTTCATTCATCTGTCCATCTACTTGCCCATTCATTCCCTCACTCACCCATTCACCAACTTATCCAAGGTGCTGGTTGAAAACAATTTCTGAAGAACCAATTACTACCCAGAGAGTGGTTCAAGGAGGAAACCCCAAATCAGAGGTCAGAACAGGACACAGGGCAGAGTCCATCCATCCAACTTAACCACCCACATAACATCATGTCTCTTCCAGTGAGGAGCTTTTGGAATCTTCTTAGGTCTGGGAGATGCTGGTGATGGGAGCAGCCTGTTCTGCTTCAAGTCCTGTTTGAAATGGCCTTAGGCATATTGTTCCCTTTTTCTCTTCTGCCTGGAGGATGGTCAGGAAGGGCATGCAGATGGCAATGAGCAGGGCCTGCTCCATAGAGGTACATGCTGCTGTGCTCAGAGGCTCCTGGGCCTTGTTTGCCTCTACCCAGTCACAGTTCCAGGTCTTTGGGACAACTATGGGCACCAGGCCAGGGCTTCTCAGGATGGAGCTCAGTGCAGACCCCCTCCCTATGACATGCCCTTAGATGCAGCTTCATGCAGTCATTCTGTTCCCTTGTTGCCCGAGGCTCATGGCAAGAGCTGAGGTATCAGGCCAGTGCAGAGCATCCCTGCAGAACTGCCTTTTGTTCCTCTCGCCTACTACCCTCTGCAGAGTAGGCATGGGTCCCAGAACCTAGAGGCACAGAGAAACCTAGTGCTGATACAGCTAAGGAAGCTGCAAACAGATGTCGCATCCTGATCTGTCTCAGCACTCTTTCTACAACACTAGTTCAGAACTCTAGCAAGAGCCCCCATTAGGCATGGTCCTGTCCTATTGAAGGGACCCAGGTGATGAAGACTCAGACCACTATCTTGGTTAACTATTGTTCATCCATCTATCCATCCATCCATCCCCCATCTACCCACCCAGTCATCCCTCCCTCCCTTTCTTCCACCTCCACTTCTCTGTTACAATCTGTTGAACCTCTGTTGCTTTCCTGGATCCTGTGGGCTCAGCCACACATTGGCCAAGTTGGCTATGTTCCAAGTGCTGACCAACCACCCCAGTTTCAGAGGCAGAGATGGCAAGCCGGGAGGCCCTGTCACTGGGCACAGAGGCTGAACTGCCCAATAGCCTGCCGGGGGATGACCAGGATGAGTGCCTGATGCTCCCTGGGGAGCTTTGCCAGCATCTTTGCATCAACACTGTGGGCTCCTACCGCTGTGCCTGTTTCCCTGGATTCCAGCTGCAGGGTGATGGCCGTACCTGCCGCCCAGGTGAGCTGTGGGTAGCCCAGGCATAGGCTTGTCTTGCTAGTGGAGGGTGGCCTTATTAGGCTCTCGTTGTTCCTGCTGCCCCTGGGTTGATGCTGGCAGAAGCCAGAGGAGATTCCTAGCTTTGGGAATTCTGAAGAGTTTCTGGAGCTGGACTTGGGCTTCAGAAACCCTCACCAGACCCTAGCTGTGCCCTTGGTACCATGACTTTCTCCCTGCCAGCTGTATGAGGTGGAGCTGCATTTTAGTTTGGACACCCTCTGCTTCCTTTCCTCTTTTTCACTCTCCCAGTAGCTCTTGCCCAAGGTGTTTTTGTGCTCTGAGCCTCAGTTTCCTTCTTTGTTAAAGGGTGAGGGCAGTGGTCAGTGAGGTCATCAGCCATACCTGGTGTGGTTGCCTATGAGTATTTAAGATAGAAGATATCAGCCTTCCCCTTGATATGTATGCTTGGCTTATAACAGATGGAGGTGCCCAACAGTTGGACACTGCACGAGAGTCTGTACTGAGGCCTGAGTCTGCCCAGGTATCTCCTAACACTATCCCATTGCCTGTGCCACAGCCCAACACTTGCAAAGGTGAGTGGAAGGATGTGCCCTCTGCAGGGCCTGAACTGTAGAAGTCTGGACTGTGTGGTATGGTGGGCTCTGGGGCTGGGTGTATGCAAGCTGTTCTAGGCCTCAGGTACCTCCTCTGATGTGTGAAGGGTAGCACCTGCCTGGTGATCTGAATCTCTGTGTGACTCAGATCAAGTGGGTCACCTGTTCTGCCTTCTGCCTTTTGTTCTGCACTGTCTTCCCTGGCATTCAGGAAATGGCTTGGCATCTGAGTGGTGTGTGGAACAAACCCAAAATATTGTTCCCAGTGTCAGCTGAGATGAGCATCATTTCCTGGGGAACCCTGTGAAAAGGCACAGGCAAAGGGTTCTCATCTTTTCACATCTCTGCCTCCCTGGTCCTGCAGTGGAGACTCCAACCCATATCTCAGAGTGGACGATGAGCCGTGTAGTCAGGGCCAAGGCTTGTGTGTTCTAACTGTGGGCATTTTTCCTCAGACAATGGGCCCTGCCGGCAGGTATGCCGGGTTGTTGGAGGCACAGCCATGTGCTCCTGCTTTCCTGGCTACGCCATCATGGCAGACGGCATGTCCTGTGAAGGTGAGTATCTTGGGATCACCCTTTGCAGATCAGGTTGTCCTGTGGTGAGAGCTTAAGGTAGAGGTGACCATGACTTCAAACTCACTCTGATCATGAGATTCAGCTGTTGCAACAGAACCCCAACAGAGTCATGTAGATGGTTCCCTCTGGTATCACTGAGCCCTCGGTATGGGCCCACTATGGTGCTGGAGAGGTCCAAGGTCCCAGCTCTTGTTTGGCTGCTCTGCTGATTTCTAGAGGAATGCTTCTCATAATTGAACTTATACCCATATCACCTGGAGGCCTACTGGATACAGATTTCTAGGATCTCTATAGGCTGTCCAGTGATCCTGATTAGGGGGCCTGGGAAAGCTCTGAACTCAGGACTTGTGTTCTAACCAAGGCCCATGGCAGACATAGGGCATACTCACTCACACACTGATCCCTGTGTGGCTGAGATTGCTCTGTGATCTCCAAGTTCATCCTTGCTCAAGCCTGAGATGGAGGGAGGGAGGAGGGAGTCATGTGTCACTGTGTCAGGGGCAGCATCCAGAAGTGTCCTCACCCTACCCCACCCCTCGTACCTGAAGTGGGAAGAAAGGCCTCAGACATGGAGGGAAAATTGACATTGGTGACAGTGAGCTTTCTTTACCATTCACAAGCACATGAAGAGTGATGTCACAAAATCCGTTCCCTTTACCCCAGTGACCAGCGAAGGTGAGGCCACACAGTGTGCAGTGGGGGCAGTAGTTCTGACACTTGCTGGTTGGCTTCCTTCATGAGTTGTCTGAACCAGTTTGAGAGGTCCCAGGACCTTACTCACTCCTGTCTGGACAGAGGCAAGATAGAGAGCTACAAATCCAGGATATGTATGGGTTCAGGTTCAGAAGGCATAGTCTGAATATCTGTGAATGATGGTCAAGTCTGTTCTAAAGGATGCCCACATACCCCTCTGATGCTCAGATCCCAGGTTCAATCATTCTGGAGACTCAGTTTGTATACGAGTGACACTGTTGTGTTAGTCTGAGAAGGTAGCTAAGGTACAGAGCCTGGTGACAACTGACCAACCTTTTTCTCTGATGGTGGAGACAACAGGCCCAGGGATACTGTGTTCTTTGAGCTCTGATTGTCCCTCGGGCTCTGGGGACTGAAAAGGGTGTCTTGGTTAAGAAGTCTACAGAACTGATTCCCACCAGGGACCTGGAGCCAGGGTGCCCAGGATCTGGCTTCTTCTGGCCATGTGGCCTGGCTGGTGTTCACTTTTTCTCTTGTGATCCTTCTTCCCAAGAGCACTCCAGCAGAAGAGCTGAGGGTTAGAAACTGGTGGTTGCAAAGGAACATCTCTGAGGGTGTGTGCAGCTCCCATACAGGAGGAAGCTTGCTCCATTCTGTTCTCATAAACAATCACAGGAATTCCCTGCTGAGATAGCCTGAGAATTTTAAAACATTTCCAGATCTAAGTTTCTTATGAGACTTTATAAACCTGCTCATGGAGGCCCTTTTGCATAGCCCCTAGACTGGCAGCCCCTGGAGGTCCCCCACCACTGTGAAAGCTGCCAGCCTGGACCCCAAAGCCTTTGAGCTTACAGGCTCTTCTGTTGCTAATTCCTTGGTGGCTACAGACCTGGACAGTACAGAGAGCGGGTTGGGGCAGCTTGCTGCCTGTGGTGTGAATGTGGGTTGGTTGCTTGCCCTCTCCGAGTCTTACGTCATCTGCCCTTACTGGCCATTGGGAGCCAGCTCTAACATCTTTGAGTTTTACAAACTCAACTTGGGTCCAAAGTTCAGCCATCACACTGACAGGTACACATAGGGTTTTTTGTTGTTTTTGTTTGTTTGGTTTTTTTTCTCTCTGTCCCTGGATGCCCCTGGCAGCCATGTCTCTCTAATAGCCTTCTGTTTTTCCTTCCGTGGCTGTTATTAGACCAAGACGAGTGTTTGATGGGCACTCACGATTGTAGCTGGCAACAGTTCTGTGTGAACACCCTGGGATCCTTCTACTGTGTCAACCACACAGTGCTCTGTGCAGAGGGCTATATCCTCAACGCACATAGGAAGTGTGTGGGTAAGCTGGAGCCCCTGCCCGCTGCCTGTGTCACGGCTGCCTGCTCTGCTCCACGCCAGTCCACCACATTGTACCACATGCTAAAGGACCTGTCCTTTGCATGTGAGCTCCCACACAGCGGCCTGCTGCGCTCTGTGTGCCGGTGTCTTGTCCTGCTTTTTCTCAGTGGCTGTGTTCCCAGATAGGACTGTGACTCAGAAAGCTAACGGGATAGCTCTCTGGTGTATCAGGGACAAGTGTGGGCAGCAGGACTATGCAGCCGTGTGGAGGTAGGGAGGCTTTGGCTGGAAGCAGGACCCTCGTGGCTCTGGACCTTGTCTTTTCCCAGCTATTGGAAGCTGTTGACACCTCTGAGGATTGTGGGACATTTGCAGTGCTCACACAGCCTGGGTCATGTTTCACATTGCCTACAGATTTATCTGGAATCTCCCAAAAGGAGATTGTACTGGGTCCAGATGATGCACTTCAGCATCCATTTTCTGTGTGACCCTCAGAGTAGTAGTACTTCAAGGAGGGTGTGGGCTCTGTGTCAGCCCCCACATGCCTGGGCCTCTTGTCTACCCATGCCTATGTAGATTGGGACTCTGAGGTTCTGTGGACAAGGAAGAGCTCCATGATGTCTTGTGTCTGGGTCATTTGATATTCTCACTGAGTAAACAAAAGCCCTGGTCTTGGGCATCTCAGAGATAACCCTGAGTAGGGGAAAGTCTGGAAGACTGGTCAATGCTATAACAGGCGAAGTGAGATGTCACTCTTACAGTGGCACCCAGGAGAGGAGGAATCTATACCTGTTTCCAAGAATGGGCAAGACCTGGAGATGGGGAAAGGCACAAAGCAGGAAGGAGACCGTTGAGACAAAGGGCAGAGAGTACTCAGGGCTTGTGACCAGAGTTCTGTCTGTCTTGCCTGTGCTTGGGGACTATGTCCAGCCTGGACATGTCCTCCTACTCCTCTGCACTGCTGGGCAGCAGTGCTGGCCGACATGTTTGCCTGGCTGCAGCCGTGGTACAACATGGCCCTCCCGACGTGCTTGCCGGCGGTGGCAGTCCTCCTGGGTGGTCTGGGTCTGTGTGTGCCTGTTGGGAGGCATGTGAGCCTCTTCACAGAGTCTTCTTCCACCTGCCACTCCCTGGCTTGGCAGCTAAGACCTTAGCAGCTGGAAGATGGGCCTGATGATAAGAACGCCAAATTACATTCCATTCAGCAAGATTTATGATTGTATTCTTTCTTCCCTCTTTGTTCTGCATAAACTGATCAGTCCACTCTCCTGTTCCATGCAGATATTGCTTGGGGGCTTGGGGTTCCTCAGTTTCTCCACTCAGGTACAATGACTCAGGAAAGGGAGGGGCAGGATCATGCTATAATGAAGTGTGACTTTGCCGAAGTCCACTGACCCCTCTGAGCCTTAGTTTCCCCTTCCATGGAAGAGATGGATGGTGGCACCTGCCTCTGAAGGTCACTGTGGAGGTCAGGGGTGTTGGTTCCTGTGGGAGCTCTGGCAGAGTTCCTGAGCCACTGAGGCATAGAAGCTGGGGACAGGACTGGGTGTGACCATGCTAGAGTCCCTGTGCTTTACTCTTAAGAAAGTTCCCAGCTGGGCTGGATTGCTGGGAGTTGAGGTGGCCTCGCCTCAGCTCTGGGACCTCCCTGAAGTGGGAAGTAAGCAGTAAGGAAGGGATGCGACTTGGACTAAGTGCCCCAACTTCCGTCCTTGCTGGCTGTGTAGCTCAGTCCAGTTGTATCCCTTTGGGGAGAGAGATTTTCTCATCTGTGAAATGGCCACCCCTGTGTCACAAGACAGTGAGTCTCACCAGTTCTTGTAACTTCCTGGCCCTCTGGAGATCCTCTAACAGTGGTGGCTGTTATCATTTCATACTGTGAGGCCTCCCAGCTGTGGAAAACTCCTGGGGTCCTGGGTGCCTGCCTCCCTATGCCAGTCCAGCTGTAAATCAGAAGTTTTGTGGTAGCTAACCAGACTGTCACTTCCTGTGCCCATTCCTGCCCATGCCATCTCTTTGGGTGTCTTCCTCTAGCCCACTTTTCTGCCTGGCCCACTAATTATCCTCAAAGATTCAACTCAAATGTTACTCTCCTGAGAAGCAGCTGGCATTGCAGGACCAGGGTAGGTGCTTCCCTGAGGCACCCACACCTCTGTGTCTCCACCTTCCTGTCTTGATCCAGCCATTTGGCTGCCCACTCATGAAGGTCAGGGGCTGTGCTGACCCACTGTGTGGCCACAGGGTCATGGCACAGGACAAGCACTGGCCAGTGTGGCACTGAGTGATTAGGCTGTGCCTAGTGCCCTTAACTCTCAGGTATATGAAGAAGAGGCAGGGCTGGGCAGAGCCTGCATGGTACCTTAGCCCTGGCCTGCAGGCAATTATGTGTTAGTGACCTCTGCTTCCTTTTGCTTCAGTTCCCTGTTCCTCCTCCAAGCTGCTCATAACTAGAGTGTCCCAATCAATGTCTGTCCTTGGCCTCTTCCTCATGTACCTCTTCCATCAAGTGACCTCAGCCGCCTGAACACTCCCGTAGGCTCCTTTAGCGAGCCCAGCGGTCAGTCTCCAGCTGCCTCCTAGTCCTGAAGAACTCTGAGACCTTCCTCTGGACACTGCTGCATCTGGCTGTCCCACCCCAGGTGCTGGCACCTATCTAGCTGCACAACCTGAAGCTTTACCAATGTCTTGGTTCTCTCACCCCCACCTCTGCCATCAGCGGGCCTTCTCCAGCGCCCAGTGGCACCAGCTACCATCCCTAGAGGGATAATTATATTTCCTCCTAAGCTGTACCCCATCTTCTCCTTGTCCTAATCTCATCTGTTCACATTTTCTTCTCTTCCCTACAGCCACACCTGCCTCTGGGCTGGTCCTGAACTCACCAGGGCTGTCATATAACTGTTTCTTCTGCCTGGACTGTCAGAGGGTTCCTGCTGTCATCTCTTCCTATTCCTAGTCAGATGCCGTCCTTCTGATACTGCTCCTCATTCCTGCCTTAAACTTGCTTGCCCTGTCTACACCCCAGCCCACCCTCCTCCTGCCGTGGTCCCCATAGCCTCTTGAGCAACCTCATTGCATATACAAGCATCTCCAAGTGTCTACTTCAAGGGCAGGTGTCTCTGTCTTGTTCACTCACCCATCCTTCTTGCTGAGAGCCCTGCTTGGCATATCGAGGGGTGTGATAAATCATTGTTGAATGAAGGGACCTCAGCTGCGTGCTTCTCCCTGCATGGTGAGTACCTGAGGTCAGAGCCTGGTCTTCTCTGCCGCCTGGTGCCTGGTTGTGCTAGACCTGTGTACCTGGAGCCCCTGCAGGCCTTGACAGCTGCCTTGATCTCCACACAGACATCAACGAGTGTGTGACAGACTTACACACGTGTACCAGGGATGAGCATTGTGTGAACACACCGGGCTCCTTCCAATGCTATAAGGCGCTCACCTGCGAGCCAGGCTACGTGCTTACAGATGGAGAGTGCACAGGTGAGGGAGCACTGAGGCCCAGCCCCACTTTTGCACCCCAAGGATGTCCCTCCCCTCCCCCTATTGCCTCTTCCCCCATATCCCTGACTTTCTTGACCTTAGAATGGGAGCGTTTGGAGCAGAGGGGTCAGAGGCTAGGGATGGGAGCTGGGAAAAGGCCAGCATCTGCTGGCCTTCCTACCACCTGCTAGCCTCTGTGCCAGCCTTTCTCCTCACTGTGCGTCCGTTTTGCTGTTTGCACTTAGAAATGGAGCCCCACAGAAGACTGTTCATGTTCCTTTACTGGAAAAGTCTAGCTTTATAAAAAGAGAGACTTTTAAAAGTTTCTTAACAAGTATTTCTCAAGCTTCTTTTAATGCTAGATGGGGTTCTGGGTACTGGAAGCACTGGTATGAGGTGACCTTTCTGTGACCTTGTGGTAGGGATTGTGGGAAATACAGAGATGACAGAGAGTGACTATGAGTGGTGCAAGGGTATGTCTCCTCTGTGGGCGCATGAAGGCTCCCATAAAAGTGAGAGTGTAGTTGAGACTCATACAATGGGAGTCTATCTGGAAGGGAATTTTGGGCACAGGGAACAGCAGGCATAGAGGCCTCTGACATATGGAGGATCATGGCAAGGGCCCCAGGTATGAGCCTCTCAAACATGTTTCTGAGTATGGTGTGATGAGTGGTAGGGAGCCAGACTACCTGACATCTGTAGCAATAGAGGCTTCCCTGTGCCTCAGTTTCCCTCTTGGGAAGATGGACTAGTCACAGAATCTACTTCATGTGCAGTGGGGACTATGGAGAAGCTTGTGGCCTGGAGAAGCTCAGGGCATATGGTTATGTCATTTTATTCCCGGGACATGGGCTTCCCCAGTGACTTGGCTTGGCCACCTTAGTGGGATGCAGACCTTTATGCTGCTGAGGCTACGTTGGTGTAAAGATGGGGCATGTGGGAGGATTGCTAGATGTGAGTAAGGGGCCCACCTGCCTCCCACCCCTGATGCCCAATCTCTGTGTGGTAGATGTGGATGAGTGTGTGACAGGCACACACAACTGCCAGCAAGGCTTCTCATGCCAGAACACCAAAGGCTCCTTCTACTGCCAGGCCCGGCAGCGCTGCATGGATGGTTTCTTGCAGGACCCTGAAGGCAACTGTGTGGGTAAGTGTGCCATGGACTGTGGCTCCTGAGGTCCTGAGGGTTTTAAAGGCCCAGTGGATCTAACTGGTTGATCCCTTCCCCCAGTCTCAATGTCTTCATCCATTGAGTGGTTGGGTGGGACATATGCAAAATGGTAGCTGCTCTGCTTGCCTTGGAGCTGTTTCTCTCAAGGCCTCAGTTTACCATTTTGTGGGACCACACTAGAAGAATCCAGATTGTGTGTTTTTGATCCAGCTGACAGGAAGAACTGTCTGTGAAGCAGTGTTAACAGGGTTTCTGACTGAAGTGAAACCCAAAGCCTTCACTGAGGTCTTCTAGATCAGCTCCACACCAAACTTAGGGTAGGGTCATGCAGTGTGACGGATGCTGGCCTCATTGTTCTGAGAAGGTCTGAGATGTCGCTCACCTTTTACAAACATCCAGGATGGGCCATGTCCCCAGAGCTATTTACTTGGCTCCTGTCAGAACCCAGGTGGCAGAAAGGACAATAGTACAGAGAAGCAAAGGGGTGGCTGTGTGCAGGAGGAAAGCCTGGTCAGGTAACAGGCAGTCCATGCAACAAGGAGACCAAATGGCAGTGGGGGACCTCCTTTCTGAAGCTTCACCAAGATTCTGAGGTTCCTTGGCTGGCCTGATTGCTGGAGCCCTCCCTGCCCAAGTGCTGCCTTTGATGTCTCCCACCACCACCATGCCGCAGGGCACATGGGATACTTGGGACCCTGCTGACCTTTTCAGACCAGAGTTGGTAAGGAGGGGAAGATCTTACATATTCACACGGTTCCTCAGTGGTTCATGTGGACAGTGTTTCCTGATTACCTTCTATGTTCCAGGGTTTTAGACTGGGATAACCATAGGCCTTTGATGAACGGTTTAGTGGGGAGGAGACCAAAAAGGCGGCCATGTTCATAAAAACATCAGTAATTCATGTATACTCTGATAAATAATAAACAGCCCATGACCAGCCAGGAGGGTCTCTTTGAGGTGACACTGGCCAACTGTAGTCAGAACTTTGTGTCTGATTCCCCAATACCCAGTATTTGGAAATTGGGTATCCTCAATACCCAATTATTTGGAAAACAGCTGCTTTCCAAATAATTGACTTGGAGGCTTAATATTTTAGTAAATTCTGGGCTAGTGGCTCAAGCATATTACTATCTAGCTCTTATACTTAAACTAACCCATAATCTTACCTATGTTTAGCCACGTGGCTTGGTACCTTTGCTCAGTCCAGCATTCTCATCTTCCTTCCTCTGTGTCTGTTTGGTTTTTGGCTTTTTTTCTCTGTGTAACAATCCTGGCTGTCCTAGAACTTGCTTTGTAGACTAGGCTGACCTCAAACTCACAGAGATCTGCCTGCTTTTGCCTCCCAAGTGCTGGGACTAATGGCATGCACTATCTCTGCCTGGCTGCTTCCTCTGTGTCTGGCTGGCAACTGTGTCTCTGCCTTTCCTCTTCTCAGAATTCTCTTAGTCTGATCACCTGCATTTACTTCTTGCCTGGCTATTGGCCAATCAGTGTTTTATTAAACCAACACAAGTGACAAATCTTCACAGTGTACAAGAGCATTATCCCTCAGAAGCCAATGGACTGAGAAAGGAAGCAAGATAGCAGTAGAAACATTAGGAACCATGTGTGGCAGGTAGTGATGCTGTATGTGTGTATGTGCATGCATGCATGCATGCGTGAGAGAGAGGGAGGGAGGGAGGGAGAGAGAGAGAGAGAGGGAGAGAGAGAGAGGGAGAGAGAGAGGGAGAGAGAGAGAGAGGGAGAGAGAGAGAGAGAGAGGGAGAGAGAGAGAGAGAGGGAGAGAGAGAGAGAGAGAGGGAGAGGGAGAGAGAGCATGTGAGAAGTGGGGAAAGCGGAAGGGGGCGAGTGCCGCAGCTCCAGAGTTGGGAGAGCAGCTGGCAGGTCCTGTATTCTCGGTACAGTAGACACTGTTGGAAAAGTGAGTGCAAGGTCTGCCATCCTAGTCACCCCTGAGCATTGTCTCCCTCTTGCTTTAGCTGTTTCACTAGACATATGTGTACAGATTGTACTCAGCCCAGTGGCTCTGGCTCCTAGAGGTGGGACTCTCAGGTACCGAAGTTCAGGGGTGGGATGGTCTAGGCATAAAGCCCAGAGCTGGCCAGACGAGCATAGGAAGGTGAGACAGGCTTTCATATCTTTTGCAGACATCAATGAGTGTACATCATTACTGGAGCCCTGCCGCTCAGGATTCAGCTGTCTCAACACAGTGGGTTCCTACACATGTCAGAGGAACCCACTTGTCTGTAGTCGGGGTTACCATGCCAATGAGGATGGCTCTGAGTGTGTGGGTAAGGTTGGAGCCTCCTTGAATCCGCACAGCCTCCCCATCTATCTCTCTTCCCAAGAGGCCCTGTAGAGGGGCCTTCTAAACCTCAGAGTGTCCTGCTTGCCTGCCCCACAGATGTGAATGAGTGTGAAACAGGTGTGCACCGCTGTGGTGAGGGCCAGCTGTGCCACAACCTCCCTGGATCCTACCGCTGCGACTGCAAACCTGGCTTCCAGAGGGACGCATTTGGCAGGACCTGCATCGGTAAGGGATGCTGGAGTCTGGGTTACCTCGGGAACAAAGGGCTTGCCTCCCTGTCCCTTTTCAGCTTTCATTGTCAGGCTCCAAGCTGCCCACTCTTTGCCTGCTGTTCACTGTCTCCCTTGCAGATGTGAATGAATGTTGGGTCTCACCGGGTCGCCTGTGCCAGCACACGTGTGAGAACACACCCGGCTCCTACCGCTGTTCTTGTGCTGCTGGCTTTATTTTGGCTGCAGACGGCAAGCATTGTGAAGGTACTGCCCACCTTGACCTCTGACCCCTGACCTCTGAGCCCATGCACCTGGTTCCTACCTGGATAGACAGCCTTTAATTCCTACTGTGATCACAGGGAGTTCACTGCCAAGATGCACAGGGCATCCATGAGAGTTCAGGAGCTGTGAGAAAGCAATGGTCATGTGACTTTATTGGATGATGCCATCAAGCAGTAAGGTTTAGGGCAGTCTAATTTTTCTAGCTTTTCAGAAACTAGGTATTTCAGTATGAATGTAAAATTAGCTGCTACTTATACATTGCTGATGCCATAAGCCTTGAAGTACACATTGAGTTAAACCAAGTATGGGCAAAGGCTATGGCTGTGGTTCAAGTCTTCTCAAGAGTGTTGGGCCTGTAGCTGGAGAAATGATGGCGCACGGTTCCCACAGATGCCCCTAGTGCAGCTGGCTCAGGTCTGCTGAGGAAGAAAGTCATGAGGCAGCTTGGTGAGACACTGGGCCTCAGCCGAGAGACCATAGCATCTGACCCCATTTTATTAGGACTGTCTCCTCTCTCTTCTACATGGGACAAATCTGCTGAGACCTCAGTGGGACTTCCAGTCCTTTGTGTGGCTGAACTTAGCTGTGGCAGGACACTAGGGCCTTACCCACTGCTGACATTATCCTGTGGTTGGGAGTGGGCAACTTGGAGGAGCGGACAGTCTCTTCTTCACCAGCATCTGCCTCGGCACAATTCCTACAGTCGCCTCTGTGTTCCCACTGCTGAGTGTTGGAGATATGGAGGTGAAGTGAGCATGGAAGCTCAGCCCAGCTGAATGTTGATACATGGCTTGTCTTTTGTGAATACCATGAGTTTCAAGAATTAGACACAGTCAGGCATGGCTCGCCCCCTTTATGTTCCCCTTATTCCCTCTTCCCTAGCCACCTGTGCCTTCTTGATGCTCCTTAAAAATACTCAACAAGCTTCCACCCCAGGGTCTTTGCCCATGCTATGCCCTCTACCTGGAGAACCCCTTTCCCAGATGGTCACATGGCCCTGTTCCTCTGATCACATCCTCCCTGAGCATCACTTTATATAAGGCTGCAGCCCACCATAGGACCAGCATGAGACATCCCTTCTCGTTTCTCTCTCTTTTCCCCAGGCCACTTGACATCCTTAGGCTGACCCCTTGTTTACACTCTCTCCTCCCCTCTTCTCTCGCTGTGTGAACTGGCTCTCCCAGGTGAAAGTTTTGTCTGCCTCATGAATGTCTCCCCAAGTCCACTGTAGGCAGGCCTGACATAGTCTAATCTGAAATGTTCAGTGGGCAGATACTCTGAGGAAGCCCTGAACTAGGCCCCCACCCCTGAGTCACCCCACAGTAGTCCTTGTACCCTCCCGACCTTCAGGCAGCATCAGTTCTCCGTGGCTTACGTTGTACGTGGGTAACTGTGGTGCTATTATTCAATAAAAATATCAGAGAGACAGGGAGCAAACCACAGCCAATTCTCACCCAGCTAACTCCTCAGGCTGAACAGAGTAGGTCCCATCTCCACAAGCCTTCAGACTGACTGGGCACGCAGGCAAAGGGGGTAACTTCTGCCTTCTCCTGCCTTATATTTCTTTCCTCACCCTGGCTCAATTTTCCTAGTGCTAGGATTAAAGATGGGTGCCATCACCATCTGGCCCTGTTTGACCTTGAGCTCAGCCTCCCAAGTGCTGGGATTAAAGGTGTGAAGGTCACCACTCCCTGACCTTCATGGCTTGGCTTTGTGCTCTGATGTTTCAGGCCATTTTTATTGAATAAACCACCATAGGTGGTTCAAAAGCCATCTGTTGCAGCAGGATAGCACTGGGCTCTGCCTTGGCTTTGTCCTGCAGCCAGAGGACCTGCCCTTGCTGAATGCCTTGCCTGGTCCCACCCTCCTCCAACAGAGGCTGAAAGGAATGTCTGTCCAAACAAGGGTACTGGAGCCAGCCCAGTCCAATATATGTGCTGGGAGGACCCACAGTAATGGAGACTGTGTCCCCACAGATGTGAATGAGTGTGAGACCCGGCGCTGCAGCCAGGAATGCGCCAACATCTACGGCTCCTATCAGTGCTACTGCCGCCAGGGCTACCAGCTGGCAGAGGATGGGCATAACTGCAAAGGTGGGCACCTGGCCTCTTCCCCATGTGCTGGGACCCCAGAGGCTTTAGTGTTGGGCCTCAGTTCATATTCCAGCCTACACTTTTCCTGTAAGGTTCCTCTACCGTAAAGTGAGATGATGACCATGATTTAGTCAGGAGTCAGGCTGGCACCTCAATAGGCCTCGGCTGGTACTGTTATGATCAGTAGTACACATTGTTCTGTGAGGTGCACTTTAGTTCTAGATCCCATCATCTTCTATGTGGCTCTGCACAATTGACACCCACTGTTAGAGCTTTCTTATCTTCCTCTGTAAACGGGCCCCTGGGATTCCTAGCTATGCCTGTGGATGACTGAGGCTCACCAGCTGACCCTTTCTGGCAGACATCGATGAGTGTGCACAGGGCGCTGGCATTCTCTGCACCTTCCGCTGTGTCAACGTGCCCGGGAGCTACCAGTGTGCATGCCCAGAGCAGGGCTACACTATGATGGCCAATGGGAGGTCCTGCAAGGGTGAGTGCTAGCCTCCAATCTGCCAGGCCTTGGGCTCCTCTGCATGCACCAGGCACCGTGAGCTGCCTCATGCTTGGAGAGCAGCACTAACCCCACATGCTCAGAACAACTGTGCTCAGGGCAATAGTTCCTGCATCCAGACCTGGGAGGAGGAAGGTGATGAGATTCCTGCCACTCATGCCATCATAGAATCTTCCAGGTTTGGCCATGAATCTGTATCCTGCCCTGGTGTGAGGAGGCAGGGGACTGTCTATGAGCAGACTAGAAGCAGAGCCTCAGAGACCTGAAGTACTATCCTCAAATCTCTGTCAGGTTGGGACAGGAAAGTGTGTGGTCTACATTCGGGGTCTAGGGAAGGAGTCATAAAGAGGTCAACACTAGTCTAGTGCGGGTTGATATCTCCCTGTCACTGAAGTGCAAGTCAGGAAATAGTGCAGGGTCTCCTGTTGCTGGAGACACAGCAAGACCCAGCTTCGGTAGTTTGTCAGATTTGCTACAGAGGAGACATTTGAGATGGATCAGCCCTGAGGCTTTGACTGTCCCTCTGGATTCTAAGCTATCATTCTAAGGTCAGTGCCATTATCCAAAATCTAGGATAGCCGTGGGAGGGGGCCTCACTCCCCCTTAGGAGAGGCTTGGGACTTTTAGCCAGGGGGGGGGCTTGCTGTACAGTGAGCGGATTTATAGTCTCAGTGGCTACTCTCCCAGTCCCTGTGTGCCTTGAGAAAAGAATGCCTTAGACGCTAGAAGAGCGGGCAGCTCTGTGTTCAGGCTGGTGGCCGTGGGTGCTGGGAGGTGGCCCAGCACCAGGTTGCATCCCAGTTTGTGGTGAGGCTTGATGTGCAGCAGAGTACCTTTGAGAACATGAGAAGCAGGGTCAGGACACACTGCTTCTGTGTGGTGGTGAGAGCAGGCTGTACAATGAGCTGTGCTCTTAGGCAGCATGGCTGTTTGGGACCCAGGCCTCCAGTGCGGGTGGGAGTAATTCAGGCAGGGTTCCTATATCAAGAGGACTTTCTTAACAGCTCTGCTCTCTCCTCCCAGACCTGGATGAGTGCGCACTGGGCACTCACAACTGCTCTGAGGCTGAAACCTGTCACAATATCCAGGGCAGCTTCCGCTGCCTGCGCTTCGAGTGTCCGCCAAACTATGTCCGTGTCTCAGAAACGTGAGTGCCTTCAGCCCTAGTGTGATCCAGGGCCCTTCATCGCCTCTCTGCCACAGGCCAAATGGCAGGTGGTTCCTGCCATGGTCACCTCCTGCCCTTTTCTATAAAGCGCTATGAAGATAAATAGAGAACTGTCCATGTGAAAATAGAGCTGTTATCTCAAAGGGATTAAGTTTGATCTGGAGCCAGATTATGAATGACCATGGCCCAGAAACATGAATTAAGGTTGCCTCAAATAGCATGTTTATGAAAACATTTTTATGAAGGTCAATCAGTTAGTTAGCCTTGTAGGAACTTTACCATAGACAAAGTATTTGCTGGGAACTTTAGTTTATAGCCTCATCTCCCTACACACACACACACACACACACACACACACACACACACACACACACACTTCATGCATTATCCACTGTATAACAACTCCCCAGCATTTGACTCCTTATTATAAATACTCATAACCTCATGGAGGTCCTGGGGACCTGCAGCCAGAGCAGCCTCACAGTGCAGCTCCATTAGACAGCCTCCAGCTGGGGCCTCCTGAGTGCACCATCAAGCTGTCCTGTACCTGCCCCATCATCTGGCTGCTGGCTTGCATTTGCTGGATCCCACCAGGCACTCACCAGGTTGTAGACTGAGGCCTCACCCCCAGCCTCTCCAATGGATACCTGGGCTGTGGCCTCCTTAGTGCAGACCACCAGATTAGGGAGCTGCAGATCTTAAACCGACTTTAACTTGAAGTGACAACACCCATTACTGCAAGAGGAGACAGGTGGAGTGCGGCTCCAGCAGGCAACGTGGAGGGTGTATCAGGAAGTGGGGTGTGATGGGAGAGGGAAGGAGAACAAAGGAAGGACACACCTGCTGGGACCCTATCCAGGCACTGCCATCCACACACCCCTGGGAGAATCTCATAGCTATGAGAGCTGAGGCCAGACGAGTAAATTTCTTACTTGAGGCAGCTGGACTCTTATGGACATAGTTCACATTTGGTCTCTGATCCTCTCATTTCTGTGCCAACTGCTGGGGTCTCTCCCTCTCTGGAATGGGGTCTCTCCCTCTCTGGGATGGGTCCCCAGCCACTGACTGAGCCTCTTCCCTCACAGGAAGTGTGAGCGTACCACATGCCATGATATCACGGAGTGCCAGACCTCACCAGCTCGCATCACATATTACCAGCTCAATTTCCAAACTGGCCTACTGGTACCCGCACACATCTTCCGCATTGGCCCTGCTCCTGCCTTTGCTGGGGACACCATCTCCCTGACCATTATCAAAGGCAACGAGGAGGGCTACTTTGTCACAAGCAGACTGAATGCCTACACTGGTGTGGTATCCCTGCAGAGGTCTGTCCTGGAGCCACGGGACTTTGCCCTGGATGTAGAGATGAAGCTGTGGCGGCAGGGCTCTGTCACTACCTTCCTAGCCAAGATGTACATCTTCTTTACCACCTTTGCCCCATGAAATGCCACATGAGGTAGTCCCTCTAGGTGGCGTCTGGGCAGCAGTGGCACTCCTGAGTGACTTTTGCTGTGACTCTAATTTAACATAATCATGCTGATATGGATGGTCTTGAGTCTTTGCCTTGGAAGGAGGGAGATGTACCCCAACAGGCAATGGGTACAGGTCAAGGTCACCTAAGGTGAATGATGGCCCACAGACTGGAAACAGCTACAAGGGGCTTCTAAACTCTACTCCATGACTACGGCCAAAAGTGACATTACATTCCTGGTTCTACTGTGTTCTTCAATTAAAACAAACAAACAAAAACCCCACAAACAAACAAAACCCAAAACCCCAGCTTGCCTGATGGCACACACCTTTAATCCCAGCACTGGAGAAGCAGAGGCAGGCAGATTTCTCTGTGAGTTCCAGGCCAGCCTGGTCTATATTGGGAGTTCTACCAGTTGGGGCTGCATAGAGAAACCTTGTTTAAAAAAAGAAAAAAATTCATTGTAAAAGGGTTTTTTTTGCCATTTTTTTAATTATAAGAATAGTACATATGCATTATTAAAATGATCAAATAGCACCAAAAGGTTATTCAGCCTCTGTCTTCTTTCTTTGTAAAGCATTGAAGTTTGAAATCAGTACAGGAATAACACAGGGTCCCCAGCCTAACTGATGAGCTTGGGGTAAGAGCCACAGGTCACTAGCTGGCCTTTTCTATTACAGTTCCTGGCTTTCCTTCTACCCACACTTACTCCCTCCTGATCTCCCCTTCTCCTCAGATGTGGACACTAGCTGCTTGTCTTTGGGTATGATGGTGGCCAGTGTAGAGTGGACTTCGGTGGGGCTGAAGGAGACACATTTTTCTTTGAGCCCCTATAAATTTCAACTCTGTTAGGCTTCAGCTAAGGAGGAAACTATAAAAATGGAGCAAACAGAGGCCCTGAGAGCAGAGGGAATGTTCCTAAGGTATACAGTGAGGGTCAGAGTGGGCATGCCAGCATCTGTGTTCCCCAAGTTGGGATTTTTTTCTGTGAGCAATTTGGAACAGTTACATGTGGTGAGTAGTAGCCAGTATAGTAACTATGGTTTGGAAACTGGACTGGGTCAAACAAATCTGTAATTCCAACTACGTGGAACACTGAGGCAGGAGGATTGAGTTAGTGGTAACCCTGTCCCAGAGAGTTAAAACAAAAGATGTGGTGAGGGACTGAGGATGTAGTTTAGTGTTAGAGCATTAGGTTGGTATGTGTGAGGCTCAAGGTTCAATCGCCAGTATTACACAGGAAAACCAAATGATGAGGATAGCAGAGACATAGATGAGTGCCTCACACTCGATAAGTATTGTGGTTGTCTGTACACACACGTGTTTGGGCCACCAGCTTTGACTGGGGATAGAAAATACTGTAAGTGGTGGGCAGAACCTGGAGAGGTGGCCTGCTGAGATGGTGGTACATAGCCTCCAGTGGCTGTGGATTCTTCTTTAAGACATGTTTGCAAACTACATATTGATATAAATTCTCTTGGTTTTAAGCTGTGATTGAAACTTTAAAAACAAAAACAAACGCCAGGCCTGAGGGCCAGCAAATGGCTCAGTAGGTAAAGGGAACTGCTACTGAAGCTGAGGACCTGAGTTCGAATCCCAGGTCCCACATGGTAGAAGGGGGGGCTGACTCCTGCAAGTGTCCTCTGACTCCTACACCACATGTGTTCTGGTATGCACACAGAGAAGCGCACACACACTTTCTAAACACGGATAAAAATTATGACTTCATTCATAAAAAAAAAAGGAAAACAATAAGCATAGGAGCTGGAGCCATGACTTGGTGTCTAAGGGACCCACATGGCAGCTCACAGTTATCTGTAACTCCAGTTCCAGGGGATCTGATGCCCTCTTGTGGTCCCTGTGGGCAACACACACACACACACACACACACACACACACAGTACACATGCACACACACACACACACACACACACACA
>PVIH01004231.1:0-144259 GCA_004025045.1 Sigmodon hispidus
AGGAGAATTATAGTATTACATACTATATTGAATTATATAGTATTTATTGAATAAGTCTTAGACTGAGAACTTAGATATATCAACTGACATATGAAAACAAATATGGGCACTTTAATGGGGCTTCATAAAATCTTTTGACATAAGCATATATTGTAATATATCAGAACATTATGAAGGTTTTCTTCTACCAGTTTGAGTTGTAATCTTTAGCTAATCCACCATGCAAGCAACTGCCAAATAGTTCTGATATCACTTATTACCTATTGATTAAATAATTTCAAGGTAAAAAAAAAAAAAAAAAAGACCTGGCTGGTCTCAAACTCAAAGAGATCCACATGCCTCTGCCTCCAGACTGTTAGGATCAAATATGCACGACCATGCACAGCCATGCACAGCTGTACACAGTCATGCACAGCCATGCACAGCCCTTCATTTAACTTTCAAATTACAGGAAGATACATGTTAACAGAGTTAGGGAAGGCCTGAACACCTATGCAAGGCCTAACTTATAGGTAGTAGGGTAAGTTCTCCAGGAAGACCAATTCCAAATTACTTTCCCTCTCACGGTTCTGTTTGTTTTTGAGAGAATCTCATATATCTCAACCCAGTCTCTAATTCCCATATATATACAGTATGGCCTTGAATATCCTTCAGCCTCTAGCTCTGAAGTTCTGGGATTTGGGGTGTGCTGTCCCACGGCTCTGCTTGTGCTGTGTAAGTACTCGATGAAGTAAGTCACATCTCAAGCCCCTATTTCAAACTCTCTTCATTTTTTGTGTGTGTGACTTAAGATTCAAATCCTCTAAAGAAAAATATGGCCTAATTTTATGTGCCACCAGAAGGAGGAAGTGTATGATTAAAATCTCCATCAGCCACCTCATCAGGATCACATGGAAGGGGATGTTAGCCTGGTTCCTTCCAGAAGTCAAGTTTTAGAAAAAGATAGAGGACATGGTAAAAAAAAAAAAAAAAAAAAAAAATAGAAAAGACAAATGTATATTACACTCCCTGCTTTGAAAGTGTCCTAAAGTGACCCAGAAAAGACAATATAGAATTGTGGGCATATATACAGAGGGCACCAGTTCACCCAGACACGGATATGGGACAGAACAAGAATGAGTTGAATTCCAAGGGAAGTAGAGAAAGACATTAACTGGAGATGATAGGGAGGAAAGAAGCCTCTCATCTCTGTATTGGTTACACTTCTGTTACCGATAAAATGAAATACTGATATATGCAGTGATAAACTATTGTGAGCAAAAGCAATTTACAGAAGAAAGTGATTTTTTTTCCTTACAGTTCCAGGGGGATATAGTCTATCATGGTGGGGACAGCATGGCATGGTGGCAGGGGCAGGAAGCAGAGAGACCACTTTTCATCTGCACATGGGAACCAGAGAAAGCAGGAACGGGACTGTCGGTCCTCAAAGCTCGCCAGTGTACTCAGCAGCCCAGTGTTGCGATGCCCCAACAAGGCTCTCCCTCCTAAAGGTTCCATAATCTCCTCTAACAGCACCACAAACAGCAGACCAAATGTTCAAATACAAGAACCTGTGGGAGACACTTCTCACTAGAACCACTGCATTCAGCCTCTGGATCCTGTAAGTTCATGGTTGTATTACAAAGCAAAAAGTATTTAGTCCAACTTCAAAGTTTCCATAGTCTTTAATAGTCTCAACACTGTTCAAAAGTCCAGGGTCTCTTCTGAGACTCGAAGCAGTCTTTTAGCTATGACTCACTGCAAAAATAAAATAAATTGTATAGTCAATACATATGACATATGGAATATACACTACTGTTCCAAAACGGAGAAATATGGGCAATGTGAAAAAAAGATTGAACCAAAGCAAGACCCAAATCCCGCATGGCAAACACCAAATCCTGTAGCTCTATATCTAGTACTTGGTGCTTCAATTTCAAAGGTCTCAGATGGCTCAGCCTCTTTAGCTTTTCTGACTGCAGTGTATATCTGAGCCAGACTGGTTCAACTCTCCCTATGTACCTCTCCTTGGCAGCTGTTCCATGGCATGGGCATCTCCAACATCATGGAGTCTCCACCACAACACAGGCTTCACCATCATAGTTTCAAGTAGTAATCTCTCAGAGACTCCAACCCTGCCACATGTTGCCTGGCCTAAGTGACTCTTGAAACTACAGGGGAAGAGTCCACAACACACCTCAGTCTTTCATCTTTCTTGCTTCCAAAGTCAGCACCAAGTGGATGAGAATGCTAAGCTTAGCTGCCAGCCTAGGATATACCTCACCATCTCTGCTATAGTTCCACCAGTTTTTATAAGCAGCTGCTATCTAGGAGAAGGGCTCCCTTGTAGCTTTAGTTTGCTAGGGTCTTGTCATGTAGGCACCTTCCTGCCTTTTCCATACAGAGCAGGGGGCTTCTGGTTTACAATGTCAGGCTCTTCAGCCCATGGCATGCTGCAACATTAAGCTTCCTAGTGTTCTTTCCTTCTCAAACTACATAGTTTTTTTTTTTTTTTTCATTTCTCTTTTCCTGGCTTGTTGTTCTGTTACATTAAAGACATGCTGAAGATTTACCAGCAACAACCATTTCATAGTCTCAATATTATGCTCTCTTGAAATGTCCTCTGCCAAAGAAATTGTATCTTTATTGTCTTTAAATTTGGATTAATGCAAATATTCAGCACATGGACAGAATTCATCCAGATTCTTGCCAAAGCATCATACAAATGACCTCTATGCCAGTTGCTAATACGATTGTTGTTCTCCTCTGAATTTTGATGAGCCAGACAACCACTGTCCATTGTAGTGTGAGCACTGCTGTTTTCCAAGTGTCTACTAGGACGGCAGTAGGAACAGGAATCAGAGAGATCACTCACTGTTCACACATAGGCCATAGATGCAGGGAAGAAAGTAAAGCAAGGCTGTGAGCTCTCAAAGCTTACCTGAAGTCATATACTTCCTGCAGAAAGGAAAAGCATTGTAAAAGATCTCATAGCCTCCCAACAGCACTCCCAAGCAGGGACCAAGTGTACAGCTTCTTGAGCCTATGGGCACATTTCTTATTCAAACCGTATTGTTGTGAACTGTTCCCTTTCAACCCTAAAATCACATGATTTGGAGTCACCTTTGCTATGGAAATGCTTCCACCTACTTTTCTGTGCCTTTGCCTTGCAACTTCATTCTCATCCCTGACCAGATCATTAACTCTTCAGATTTAATCAGCTCCTATAAAGCTAGCACATATGGTTGCTAGACTAAACCCATGTATTTTCAGTGCCCAGGAATTAGTCCCACAGTCAAGGACATGAGGATCTAGTAGATCTAAATAACTTGGCTTAAAAGCTAGTCCAAAGAAGTGAAGTGTAATGAATTCTTGAAAAATTCTTAGAAAGTCCTATGAACTTTTCTTTATATTTAAGTGTTAAGTATACTTGCCCTGGATGTATACTTAACTACAGCATAGTCTGTGTTCTTGTGCTGACCTTGCTTATGTCAAAATCCATATACTATATTTCTAGGTTGTGCTTAGCATGGTGTATGATGTGCTTCCAGAGGTTCAGAACTATGCAGCTGGAGTGGATCTTACCAGCTTGTACATGTCTCAGGGGCTTGAAAGAGATTCTATAGGTGTGATTCAGATGCATTTGTGGCCTAAGATAACAGGAGGGACCAAGACACTGCAGGACAAGAGAGCTCAATGCCACCGAGGAGAGGCCACTGGACTCAGCAGGATCCAGTTATTAAGCCATGAAGGAAAAGGAACTCACTGTTTTCTGGACATCTTATTTTCAAAAAACATATTAAAAGCTGAGCCTATGTGTAGAAATTTATGAGTTTTTTTTTTGATGTTGGTAACATTATAATGATTTTAAGCTAGGCATAATAGTATAATTTTACAAATCCCCTAATGCATCTTTACCTATTAGGTTTAGAGGGTTTCTCCTACTTATAGGAGGCCATTTGGCCATGCTCAGGGAAGAAAATTCCTTCCAAACATAAAAAAGAAACGAGCTGCTAGACCCTTTGGTTCTAGAACATGAGAAGGAAAAGGTACAACTAGGGAGCAGATGAGAACATAAGGTAAAAGGAGGATTCTTATTAGTATCTTGACCCCTCCCCCACCTCTGGCCACATATACACATGTATCTAGACAAACAGAGAAGAATGTGTGGGTGTGATACCCAGAAGCAAGGGAAGCTCAGGCCCAATGTGAGAGAGTGACTTCTGCGGGTTTCTCAAAAGGTAACAAATGTGCTTAGCACAGGTGATTGGAAGAAACCCGGTACCCATAGAAACTAGGCATCCAGACTGAGACTGAAGACTACAGTAGTAAAATCAACACAGTAGTAGTGGAGACAGCAGAGAAACTGGTCTGCATTCTCAAACACAAAGACGGCCCTATAACCAGCCATGTCTGTGATATGTGACAGCTCTGGAGAAAACTAGCTATCTCAGGACACATGCAGAGGCCAAAGCCCCAGACCAGTGAGTCCCAACCCCCATGACGAACCTCTATCTCCAAAAAACGTTTACATTATAATTCATAACAGTAGCAAACTTACAGTTATGAAGTAGCAACAAAGCAATTTTATGATTTGGGGTCACCACAACATGAGGAAATGCATTAAAGGGTCACAGCATTAGGATAGTTGAGAACCGCTGCCCTAAACCTTCACCTTTAGCCAAGAGCATTTACATAGAAAATCCAACATATCCAAGATTCAAGTTATCTTCCTCACCGAAGAGGCAGGCGTTCCTGGGTGATCCTCTCCCATGGTACTTGAGGTTCCTGGGGGACAGTTAGGAGTCATTTGGAAAATCCTAGAGTCAGAGTTCCACCATGTGCTTGATTCATTTCAGGTATAACCAAACCAGCTAATGAAGTTGAATCTGCCTGTGGATTACCATGTGCCAGTTCCAACGTTATCCCAAACTCTCATTGAGCAATATAGAAGACAGAGGCCCAGAAAGATAAGTGTCTGAGGGTACAGACTAGGTGTGTAGTAATATCCCTTGTGATATTTTGGCTTCTGCTAATAGATGATGCAGATAACGGTTACTGGGAATGTGGTGTTTACTGTATCACATGGCTGAAATTACAGGGCATTTAGTTCCAGCTCTCTGAAACTGACAGCTTAATAATTTCAGAGCTCTGAGTTCAACCTTCAGGTTTCTTGGTATTCTCCCTCATGGTTTCAAGAAGGCTGCCTTTCTTTAAGCATCACATATCCACATTCCAGCATACAGGGAACACAGTCTTTTCTGAGTTCCTCACCATTTTCACAATGTCAGAGTTAGGCCATAGGGCCAATGATGAAACTCATAACCTCCTACAAGGAAGGAACATAATCTGTCAGGTTTAACCAAATCATAGTTTGCTCTGTGGGGCGGAATCACCTTCCCTGATCAAATGGCTCTTTGTTACCTAAACAGAGTCAGAACCTTGTGAAATCAAACAGTTGAGATTGCCATGGCCCTGAGAAGGAGGCTTTGTCCCTTGAGCTAGAGACAGAAGCAGGATGCAGATCCCCTGATACCCAACACCCGGCAACCCTGAAGGAGAACCCTAACACTCACTGTCTCTCATGGATTTGATATCTTCACATGGCATGTCTAATTTTCCTGAAACTTACATGTTAAATTCTAATCCCCAAAGTGGCCATGTTTAGAATTGTTAAGTGGCCTTTAGAATTAGAGGGACTCATTGAGACAAAGTTTCTATGGTGGACAAGAGCCTTGAGTTCCCTGTCTGATTACCGTGTGAAAACAAGAGCGGACAGCAGTCTGCATTCCAAAACAAGTCCATAGGAATCTTCACCTGAGATTCATCAACCCCAGAAAAGAAATTCCTGCTGGAGCACCCAGCCTATTGTGCTTATAGGCCAGTGTTGTGACTATGACAGCTAGCCTGCCTCTCAGGAGCTCAACAGAGGTGAAGAAAAATACTTTTATGGGCCATTTGTGCAAGTTTCCAATAAAAGCAGTATGTGTACTCCAGAAATGCCTTTGAATGAAGGCACTCTTTCTTTTTTGGTACATGCCTCTCATCTATCATGCTTTCCATTCATTTGCATAAATGTGAGTTTAATATCAATATTAAACAACTTAATATAATGAAATATATTCATATATTCAAATATATTCATATATTATATAGCAGATATTACGTGGTAAATATTTAATATGAATTGATTTTATATAACAATGAGACCTGTGAAGTCGATACTGGCATTCATATTTCACAGATTGGAATACTGAGATTCAGTAAGGTTTAGTATTTGGCCTATAATCACTGGGTTCAAAGGGAATCAGTCAGTCCTGCATTCGCACATACATGGTACACCAGGCTGAAGCAGACACTCCAGCCAACAGACTTTCCGTTGTATTCAAATGTTTCAGATTTGGAGCACTCAGAGATTCAGCACAGCCTACTCCTTTGAAGCTCATAGTATTAAAAAAATAGAAAAGAGAAAGAACCATATTTAGGTCGTTCATTTTATTTTTTGTTTCCCTAGAGCTTTCTCTGAAATGTTATACTAAAAATATGTCATTCTATTAATGTCTTTTTTTTCTCTTTCCCAATCCTCTGAAGCTTTAAAAGATCCCACCTTTGTCAAGTGCAGAAATTGCCTTGATTTTTTAAAGTGGCAAAAAAACATGCCTGGATGTTATACAAGGATCTCCACAAGCCTGTAGTCAGAACCAGCAGGTGTGTTTGGTTCTGAGAGGTGGTGTCTGTAGAGGATCCCATGCAGAAGGTGTCCATCCCTTGCTTTGTCTCAGAAGTGTATTATCTCAGTTTAGTCTCCTTGGTGCTTAGTAGGACTGGGCCAGGAAATAAAAAGCACCCTGATCTAAACTCAGTCAGAGAGCTCTGTGATCTACTGCCTTCTCTTGGATATTAACAGAAGGGTTTTAAACTAATGTCTTTAACTCTTTGGACCTCCATAAACCCACTTATGAATTGGGACATGGTAGCATCCATATCACAAGGTTGACCAGATGGCAGAATGCACTGGCTGGAAAGCACCAATGTGATGTTTGGGTATTACACTCTGGATAAAGACTATGGCATCAAGCATTAGTCCAGCTCTGTAGTTTAGTCCCCATGAAGACTTATCATCTTCAAAAGGCACCCCCTTCCTTCTCAGGGCTTACAGAAGTGATTAGGCAGAGCTAAAGGAACCTCTATTAAATAAAGACCTGTTAGATATCCTGAAGGTTGGGGATACTGGCTTTAGATAGGTCAGCACCATGTGGCAGAATGGGGAGGTTTGGGCCATGCTTCCTGCAGGGGAATTCAGGAGCCAATAGTAGGGGCTGCACAAGAACAGGAGCAAAGCCAATGTCAGGATGCAAGGTCTCTCCATCAAGTGACAGGGATGAGATAGCTTCTGGGAAGGCAATGAGCTGTGTCTTCCTAGAGCTGGACAACAGAGGTGGATGGCCATGTGTAATAGTATTGTGATTGAGAGGTCATGTGCTATTGTTACCCAGTTAAGACACATTGGCTGGGAGATGGTCTATTTCCTTCTGTAATCCATCATCTACTTGCCTAACCTGATTCTGACACCCTGGGCCACTGCCCATTCCACAGTAGTGAGAAGGTGTTCTGAGCTGCCCCTTATGCTTAGCGTGCCAGGTTTATTGAAATTAGTCAGTCTGAAACCTGTCTTATATCTCTTTTTATTAAACATCACATTGACAACTTTTCCCCCTGAGTTCTCCCCATCCATCAATCAACCCTGGTGCTTCTAAGAGGCCTCTCCTGCCCATCACTGCTCCCTTACACTCCTCCAGTCTCTTCGCTACTCCACATCTGGTCTTAATATACCTCTCCCAACCACCTTACCAAGATGCTTCAGAGGGGCACGTGGTAGGAGACATGACTGGCATGTCTCAGACCAGGGACATATATGCCACAAGCTGTTCTCCATACCTTCCTGCCTGGTCCATCTAGTCGGTGTAGAGTGGTTTGCAAAGGGTCTGACCTGACAGACTTCCCATTCGATGCTAAAAGGAGATCATGAACCTGCTCTCCTCCACACCAAATACTGTCATGATTAAGAAGAAAAGAAAAATAGAGATCTAGTAGGCAATGAAAATAATCACATTAATGAGATCCACACAGCAGTCTCTCTTCAGTTAGACTTCCCAGCAGTCTTCAAGGCAGATGTTTCCTCTACCTGATTTACAGAGGTAAATTTCTTCCTGAGCAGAATCTGAGGTGAGTTTAAAAAAAAAAAAAGTAAGGTATGAACCCTTCTGAGATTGTTCCAAAGCTTGCTATTATTGTCCCCAGAAGAAAGAAGCCAAGATTTAGTAAGCCTTCATCACCAGGGAGAAAAATAAAAGAACAAGAACATACATGCTAAAAATAGAAAAAGGACTTAAATCTTACTTCTCTCATGGTGGGCTCAGCAAACACTTGCTGATTTCTTGCTTGGACTCTGTAAACACTGGTTCACATGTGGGGTCTACCTCAAGTGTTTCTAGAACACTATGGCCTGTGGTGACAGCAGTGGGGGGGGGGGTGATGTCACTGTACAGGATGGTGGTCATAGCTAACCATCTGCCACTTGGGAGTGTAGAGTTTTTCTTTATTGGAGTAAGTTCAATCCATCAAAAGAAGCTAGAGCTCCAAACAAGGTCCAGCTCCTGTCATGGCAAATTATTCATGTATTCAGGCAGTGATTCAGCAGCAGGTAGCAAATGCTGACTGTGTGCAAAGGCTTGACCGTCTTGCTCCAGAGAGCTAGAAAAGGAGTCAGAAACACAGCCCGGGCTCAGGGGAAAGAGGAATACAAACACAGACACATGCACAGGAGCTCAGCAGCAGCAAATGCATGTGTAACTAAATTAATAAATGAATCATTACACTTCGACCCTTTAACTACTCATCTATATCCCTAGCACATCTTCCCACTGGCACACATCAAGAGTTTGCCTGGAGGAGGAGTGTTACTTCTGGGTGTGCACCTGAGATGTGTCAGCCAAAGCCACAAGACCCAAGGGAGGGTGAACCGGCACTAAGAGAGGGTGAAGGGTTTGCTTGACGTCCTCCAGGTTCTAAGGGATGATACCCAAGCTCTGATGAAAGCCTCGGAAAATAAGCTCTAAGCAGAGAGCCATTTGGCCTGAAACAATGCTCTGTGCTGAACAAACTAGATCCAGTCCAGGAAGGACCTTGACTCCCCAGGGACACAACTTTTTTATATATAATCCATTGGGCCAATGCTCCACACTAGGTACTGCCCTGTTTGGCCCAGCAGAACCAGAAGCTGAGCTTTGCTATTCTCTGAGCCATGGAGGCATAGCATCAGAAACTCCTTGATTAAATAGGAAACTCAAAAATAGATACCTTGGAAGATCCCTGCACACAGCCCCATTGTGGCCAGGGAAGTGCCCTCTGGCAGGATTTTGATTTGCAATCCGCCACTTGACCTAATTTTACTTCTTTCATTTGCATGATAAATGAAAATGCCAAAGTGGTGTCCCAAAGGGCTTCCTCCCTCATTGATAGGCACCTGGGTCCCCTGGATGCCTAAGGGCAGTTATGAAATATGGGTACCACTGTGGAAACCAGATGGGGACATATTTCACACTTCAAGGGAAGTGGCTTTAGGGACAGCTGGTGTGTGTAATCTCTGCAGTTTGGCTGACATTTTTGGAGTTGTGTCTTGAAACTCAAGGAAAGGAAGTGGAGGAACTATAATCTGGACTAAGGAAGACACAACATGGCATTCCTAGGAATGAAGCATCAGAATGCACAGGAGTCTAGCTGCCAGTGTTTCCCTTGGAATTCCTGATCTACACATCTATGGAGTCCAGAGCCTTCTTTTATACCATCTTCTCCCTGTGGCACAAATGAAGATGTGAGTGAATAAGAGTCCAGCTTAGGCATCCAACAGCTCTTGCCACATCTACTATGTGATCTTTAAAAATCACACACATCTCCAAGCCTCCTTTCTGAATGTGAATTACATCTACTTCCAAGATCAGGGTAAAAATTAAATGATACACTATCTTTAATCCAATTATATCCATTAAAAAGGTTTGTAAACTACTACATTTTAGAAAGTTTTTTTTTTTTTTTAAAAAAAAAATTGTTTTGTTTTTCAGAAAGCTTTCAGTCACACAGCAGGTCTTGATGCAGAAGCTCAGGATTAACTATCTTTATTGGCATTTCCTTAATCTACGAATAGTTTCCAAATCTCTTAAAGCTACAGTTGTGACATTCTTAGAACCTAAATCTCATTGACAGCCATCTTCCCAGGTCAAAGTGAGGAGGACATGGTGAGAGCAACAGCCCAGAAACGAGTAAGCACTCTGAATATTCTTCCACAATAGCAAAAATGATCAGTGTGGGTCATCCGTTCCCATCAGCAACCCTGATGGCCTGCTACCCTGAGCATTACTGTCATTTTCAGCTGTGGCATCCATTTGTATGCAAACAATTACTGTGCAATAGGCCTTTACTGCTTCTCCAAATCAGAAGTGGCTAGCTGCAGCCTCGTTTGCATTATTAATTTCTGTGGTAAACCTTTTATAGTCAAGGTGAGTGAAGAAGCAGCCTGTGTGGAAGATGGGAGCCTGCAAGGCAAGAGGCCTAGGCAGGCACAGTATGTGTTGCTCCTCTGGGGCTCAAGGGAAACCAAGTATTATTTATTAAAACTAAGCTTGATTTAGTGTGTGTGTGTGTTTGCAAAAAAAAAATCTTTTAAATAACTTATCCCACTACCTGATTTAGGACTGCTTTAAGTAAGCACTACAAACCAGGTACCTCAAAACAAAGAAATCTGATATCTAATCTGATGTATATGTATGTTTGTACATAGTGTGTGTATGTGTATTGTGTGTGTGTGTGCATGTTTGTATATTATAAAGACTCCCTCCCTGTCCCTTCTCATCTTCTAGTGATTGCAGAACATTGTTGGAATTCCTTCTCTAGTAAATACATCACTCCAGCCTCAAGTATGTTAATGACTTTGTGTCACCTTAACAGAACACTTGGCATGAACCACTTGAAGGAGGAAAGGTCTATTTCAGCTCATGATTTCGAAGGGTTCAGTCCATGGTAGGGAAGGCATGGAGAACAACTCACAGTAACAGAGAAGAAAGCAAAAATGAGACCTGGAAGCAATCTGGGATGACATAATTCTGGAACTCAGCACCCCCACCTCCCCAGTGACCTATGTCCCTTGGCCAGGCCCCACTTCCCTAAGTCTTTACTACCTTCCAAAATAATACTACCATCTATGGGCTAAACATTCAGAATCTGAGCCTTGCAGCGAGGCATTTTTACTCAGTCCAGAGTGCCACAGCTTCTCTCCTTCCTTTGTGCACCTCTGTTCCCTTTCTGCAAGGATAGTGATCATGTGGAATCAGGGGGCCAACCTGCTCCCCGTAATCTCACTTGCATATAAGTTACCGCAGCTCTATTCACAAAGTAGGATTGCATTCTAAATTAATGGAGGGTCTTTCTTAGCAAGGGATTTGAACCTTACCACCCACCATGCCATGATTTTGTGTCCTCAATTATTAGTGATCAGAATATAAACTTTGAGGGACCAGGGACTTAGAGCATCTTCTCTATGGTGTCTACTTCAGCACTTGGTATGAGTAAACGGAATTATGACTTGTTAAATCAAAGCCCAACTCAAAAGCTGCAGCCAGGGCAGGGGAATGAATCTCAGGTTTCTGGGATCTATGATGAAAATGCCTTTATTTCTTTTTTCTATTTCTTCTTCCCAGAGCCAGGCATGGAACCCAGACCATGCACATACTAAGCAGATACGCTCGTCTGCTCTTCCCTGGCCAGTTTCTTAACCTTTCTGCCGCTACGTCTGCATTTCTCTACCACGCACCGTAACTTCACAGCATTGCTACTATAATTGAATGGCTCCTCAGCTATAACTCTGCCTTGTACTAGATGCATTTTCTATTCTACTAGCTATCAAAAGACAATTCTGTCTTTTCCCCTTTCTTTCAACATTTTAACCTTGAACATGGTATATTCTCTCAGAGGCTCTGTTTCTCAGTCTGCACTATGGTATGAAAAAGAGCCCTCCTGACTGAAGTTGTGGTGTCGATAGGAGAGGAAGCTATGGTAACTGTGATGGTAAATTTTAATTATTGATTTGACATAGTGTAGAATCACCTGAGAATAGAGTCTCAATGAGAGTTGTCATGATCAGGTTGGCCTGTTTGTAGATTATCTGGATTATATTAATTGTGGTAAGAAGACCCAGTCCACTCTGGGTGGCACCATTCTCTAGTTGGGAATTCTGGCTTACTTAAAACTGGGGAAAGTGAAGGGAATGTAAGTATGCATACATTTACTCTCTCTGCTCTCTGTGGATGTGATTAGCTGCTTCAAGTTTCAGCCACCTTGATTTCCCTGAAGTGATTAATGGTAACTTGAAAATTGCAAGGCAAATAAACTCTCCCCTCAATCGCTTCTGTTACAATATTTTATCACAGCAACAGAAAAAAAATCCCTAAGACAGAAACCTAGGGGGACATATTTGGAGACTAAACAGAGTCAACGTTCCTATCATCAATTTAAAGGTGTTATTAACATTACCTAACATTTATGCTATTTCTTCACAGGGCTCAAAGAGATCCATCTCCATTGATGTCAATGACTCCTTTATAGACTATTTCACTGAAGCCCAGAGAGGTTAAGATCACAAAGCCATTTGCAAGGCCAATAGTGAAAGCCATTCAGTCCCCAAAACATCCTTCACCCTGCTTTCTGTCCCCTGCCAGCCTAGCAATGCTAGGGGTAACACAGTAATGACTCTAGAAATTTTGTTCATTTATATGAATTTTGGAAGGTTCCTACTAATCTCTAATTAGTTTGTTTTACCTCCTTCCTTTTCCTGGAAGGAACTGTTTTCATAAATGAGGAAGCTAAGGTTGGACTGAACAGCAGTTGGTCAGAAAATAAGAGGAGAAGGCACTGCTTACCAGCCTTGACAATTAGGGCTGTGTGAACTGACTCCCAGACCAGGGACCTCTGCTGCCTGTAAGGCACTGGGACACAGGCACTGAGCCACACTGATTCCTGAGCCAGGTACCCAGGAAGAAGAAGCCACCAATCAACAAGTCACACCTAGCATCTGACATGTCATTTGGGACTGAGGTCTAGCTGTCAGACTACCTACTCAGCTGTGGCTTTCCTCCAGGTCTCTGCCACCCTGATCACTCAGGAGGTAAGGCTTGAAAAGAGGGAGGGCACTGGAAATTTCAAGGCCTTGTCAGAAACTGAACCTGAACTTGAATTTTAATTTTGCCATGGTTACTTAGAAACTTTGTGATTTAGAAGAAAGGAGTTTATTTTCCTTATCTACATGATAGCAATCAAAGGGGTATGAGAAATAAATGAGATAATATATAAACAGCATCTTCTTCTTGCCATGCAATTAGAATTCGGAAAGTGCCTTTTCCCGGGTTTCTGTTCTGCACCCAACAAAGGACCTGTCGTTGCCTACCAGCCTGTAGCAGCAGCTCTGACAAGGGCAAAGTCTTCCTCTGCTTCCTGCTTTCTCTAATGCTGCCCACTCGGTCCTGACCACAGGAGCTAGTCTGCTGAAATGAGTGTGTTTCACTTGATTGTGAAGCTGGCTTTCTTCCTGGCAACCTTTGCTTCCATGCCCGCCCTACTCTGGGAATCAGAAGCTACTTGACTAGAACCTGTTTTGAATCTGTAAGATGCTGATTCTTCCATCTCCACTGCTGATTTTCCTCTCTAAGTTACTCTTCTCTTCCCTTCTGCCAGCACTAGCCACCACTGAAGCCTTACAGGCCAAGTCACATGGGTTGCATCAACACCTCCTCCCTACCCTGATGGAGAATACATTCATTCTCTGGTTATTCCTTTACTGTGTCCAACTCATCAATTCAGTGGGTCTTTGTTGAGCATACCCTACACCAGAGCCTATCTTCATGCAATGCTGTGATGCCAGTAGTATGGGAGGAAGTGTCATGTGCAGTAGAGGATGAGAGACTCCAAACCATCTTGGCCACAACCTCGGGCTCCTGGCTCTCTGACTTACAGAGGTCTGGCATCCTAAGGGATTGCTGGAGGCCCCCTTTGTTGTGACATTGAGCCACTATGAATATTTATAGGACATGGCTAAGAGAGTATCATAATATGTTTATCTATTCAGCTGTTGTCCAAAGTTAAAAATGGATTCTGTTTGTCCATGAGCAGTACTGCATACTCTTAAGTGCTATAGACCATACTACTGGAAGGATACTGTGGGTTAAATACCCTGCTCAGGTTTTGTAAAGGTTGGAAAATATTTAAAGATTGTAATACAGACTCAAAGTCCAGACACTAGTCATAATTTATTAGCATTAATCATCTTATGTGAATTTTAACCTCACAGCAGTCCTCCTAGGGGCGCCAGACCCAACTCTAACGGTAATGGGTGGGGATGGGAAAGACTGGGGAGACTTGTCTCTACTGTGACTGGTATAGTATGGCTAGAAAGTGGCAGAGCAGGGATTAGAACCCAGACATTGGATCTACAGAACACTTCCTAGTCATTCTGTACTTATACTCGGCTGCTTGCAGAATTTAGCCTATGCTACCCTGCCCCACCACTGAGTACATAGCTATCCTTATCCATATGAGTATTGGCTTGCTCAGGAGCCCAAAGCTACTCAATGATGGGTGGGGGTTTAAACTCAGGTTGCCTTTGCAGATTCATGGAATTGAACATCATCTGACAATATCATTCAGGTGGCTTGGACTCAGATTGGTCTGCAGCTAAATTCTCTTGCACTTCACCCACAGACTTGGGCTTTGTTTTCTAGACCCTTGGTCCTCATTCCCACTGATGTCACTCTTAACTGACCACTCCTCTCATCCACAGCACTTCTAGAAATTCCATTTTCTCAAATCATAGCAGCATCCATTTCTTTATCACTCAGAAATTGATTATCAAAGCATGTCCCATGAGGTTCTCCTTCAGACGAGAATAAGAAGAACAGAGTCTGTCTGCTTTCACACTAAGAATCTGAGGGCTCCATGGATAAAGCCTTTTCCTCAAGGTCACCTTGGTCTTTAAAGAGGCCTGGAGTTCCCTCACCTGTCTTCTATGGGGTTATGTTCATGTACTTTGTAAATGTTTGTCCTTCGTACTGGTTTAAAAGAAATGTAGATTGTCCAGAAGGCAGACAGGAAGTATGGGTGGGGCTACCAGACTAAGAAAACTCTGGGAAGAGGAAGAACAGAGCATAGATGCCAGACAGATGCAGAGGAAAGAAGACAAAATGCTGCTCTGAGAAAAGGTACTAAGCTACTTGACTAATCATGGGTTATTTTAAGAATAAAAGTTAGCAAGTAATATGCCTGAGCCATAGTCCAAACAGCATATAAATTAAGACTTTGGGTGATTATTTGGGACTGTGAGTCCAGATTTCAGAGCTAGGCTGGGTCAGAAACTTCAGACTACACCTGTGATATTCGTTAGCAGTACTGAGTTCTGTTTGCTTCCTGTCCTGATAAAAAAAGTAAATCTCTGATTCCTTCCCCAATTCAATATGTTTGACCAAAAGTATTTCAAGTCTTTTAATATTATAATCTAAAATTTTGGGACAACCATTTGTTTGACTTTTTCTAGTCCAACATCGTATTCCAGCTGGGAGGAGAATCCCAAGCTCAATCAGTACACTGTCTCATTTCTAGAACACCTCAAAAGATACACACATATATATATGTATGTATGTATGTATGTATATATGCATGCATGTATGCATGTATGTATTTTTAAAAAACATGCCTTACCAGTTCTATACCATTCTTATGTGTCCTTAAGCTGAGGTGCAAGGTCATCCTCTGTACAAAGTTCATGGGAGCCTGATGAGAGCTGGTACTCAAGACCTTGGTTAACCCACCTGTAAATGGTCGGTACAGGTGGCACTGGACGTGGAGCCCAGGCAAGGAAAAGATTGACAACACAACTGAGGTCCTCCTCATCCTGCCAGTTCACCCTAGTCCTTAGAGTCTAAGCCATCTCACTTCTGGGCAAGAGTGAACCTTGTTCTACATCATGCCTTCTTGATTTTCACGGAAAGCACATCCTCTACCAACCTCCCACTCAAGAATGGGCTCTGTAATGGGGCATTATGACCCAAATCATAGGTAAGTAGCAGGTGAGACAAAGTAAATAGTTAATCTAGGAATATGAATGAGGAAAGGCTTACATCTATGTAGAAGAAGCAGGACCCAAAGAGAACATTCTTAGCTGGGAAAATGGATTTCAAACCATGCTTGGCAGGATTTGTAAACTCCACCACCATTACAATTAACAGATATATAGACATGGGACTGAATTTGAACTCAGAAATCTTCCAGTTGGGTTTTACACCCTAAGTTACTGTTGAAATGCCACAGATAAGTAGATGTCTAAGTGTTTATGTCTGATGTGTGTGTGTGTGTGTGTGTGTGTGTATTGGTATGAATTTTGTAGACTCTAAAACTCGGGCCATTATTTGTTCATATTCTTTATTTTCCAAAAAGTGAATTATTTTACCTGTTTTTCTCTCTTGAAAGAAAGAAAGGTAAAATTAGACGGAAAGAAGAAGCATCAGATGGAAAGCAAATTTAAAAGATGCTCAATATTGCAGCATCTCAGGTAGGTCTTATGTAAATGTGCCCTGGGTTTACCTGGCCCACCTGAACCACAGCCACTCTGCCAATGAGATGGGAAGTAACACACAGCCTGGCTGCACCACCGCAGCACACAACTCCTACACTCCAGTCTTCACCACCTTAAAAGTCTCTCTCTAGTTTTTCAAAGTCAGCTTTCGAATAAATTCCAGAGAAACAGTCAAGATCCTTTTAAGGAAATGTTTTACTAAAAACACACTTTATATAATGGGAACAGCAAGAATGTCTACAGGTTAAAATAAGAAAGAGAGAGGAGAAAAATACTTCCCCTAATATATGTGTATGTTACACATAGCATGCCTCAATTAAGGAAACAAGTTTGTACCTCCCAAAGTGTTTGTATAAAGTCTGTTGAGAACTTAAAACACACGTTGCACAAAAGCTATGAAGCTATTTAGTTTCCTGATTCAGAGGCCAGCAAAGCTCATTAGCATATACTAGAGACTGCAGTGACTTTATCAAAGACAAGAGCAGCACAAAACTGTTGCTTATGAGTGCCTAGTATATGGGTTTTCAACCTATGGGCCATGACCCTTTGAGTGGCATATCAGATATTTATATGACAATCTGTAATAGTAGCAAAATGATAGTTATGAAGTAGCAACAAAGTTATTTTATGGTTGGGGGTCACCACAATGTATGGAACTGTATTAAAAGGACACAGCATTAGGAAGGTTGACGATCACTGACCTAGAATGTCCCAGGATTGTGCTCAGTACTTGGAATTTCTGATCTCAAGGAAATACCACAGTAACCTGCAAGGCAACTCTTTTACACACACACACACACACACACACACACACACACACACACACACACACACACGGGATGCAAAATTTATGTAAGTAACCTGGAGGCCAGATTTATTTCAGAGTCCTCCTCCCCTTTCCCCAGGGGCCAGGCACTAACTCACACAACTTTACCTTCTCAGTTCTCTTCATCCGAGATGTATTGGCCTTCATCATCTACTTCCCAGATTACTAATGTCACTAACAGTTTTTACCTACTGTTTTACCATCTCCAATTCTGTTCTCTTCTGCCTCCAGGTCGAAACCAGAAATTACAACACTCGAATTCCCTATGTAGTGTCCTTTAGTATCCTAAACTCTTTAGATTTAGCTAAGCCTGCTCACCCATTGTTTTCCTGTCCCAAAGCCTCTAGCCTTATTCCTCACCACATGGCTACTTTAAAATTATTTTTCCTTAACAACAAATTGGTTGAAGACTCCTGCACACAAAAAATTCAACTCACTCAGCCCTGCTTTCATTCCCATCTTGTCTTCTATTTGGAATGCTGTCCCCCACGCTAGACACTGTCTCTAGTTCTTTGCTGCACAATCTGTCTTTCAGGAACTATCCCTGCACTTCTCCAAGTAAGAAATAGAAGGCCTTCCTATGTGTTCTGATGCCAATAGATGGTTATACAACTGATACGTGGTAGGCAGATAGAAAGAATGATATAGGCAAATAAGACCATCTGCTTATGTCAGGCCTGCTCTTATTGACGTTAGTCACTAAAGAAGGACAAGCTTTGTCCAAAGACCTGAGGGTATGAATGAGTGGAGGGAAGACATGTCTATAGAGGGTCGGTGGGAAATACAGGGAAAAGCAGCACATGGTCAAAAGAACTCATACTCTAGCCATCCCTAATCCAAATCCTAATCCATGCAAAAGCCCTGCTGTGAACTCCTGAGTGCTAGTGGTCAAGCCTTGGGGAGAACAGAGGATGGACCTCTTCCTGTCAACTGCCCTGGGACAGATTCAAATACTAACAGCTCCTGTTTATTCAGAGTCTGCTTGTTCCATACATTATCTCAAATCCTCTCAAGTGCCCTGAAGAAGGTTTTATTATCCTCATTTTACAAAACAACAAAGTGAGATGGTCAGATCTTTGTAGCTAATTAAGGAACCTGGAATCTGCACTAGGTCTTTCAGGTTCTGTCTATCACCAAGTTACATCTGTCTACAGAACATATATTGTGCATTGTAAAGACAGTTCCTTGAGACTGTCCGCTTGAAGGTATTTCCTGCAGTAAAGGATATTTCTTCATCCATCCCATGCCTGCAAAACTCTCACTGCTTCTATTTACTCTTTTTAATGTGATGCTTAGAACCATCCCTTGTAAATCTCATTTCTGTTTCATAAATTTGTTCTTTCTTGAAATTAGAATTATCCAAAGCTAATCGCAGTTTTAATGAATTTCTCTTGATTTCATCCAGGCTGACCTGAAAGAGGTCTATTATCTATCCCGTTACACAGTCCAGCGTCTCCTCTCCAAAAGATGTATTAGGGACTTGAGCTATTCAAGGGATTCAACTGACTGTGCCTGCTTGGGTCACTGTAATTTGATTTATGAGACTCTTAAAGAGTGTCCTTGATGGACTCAGTGCCTGACTGGGGGCCGACTGGGGATGCTTGCCAGAAGCCATGCCATCTGACCTTCGGGACTCAGAGGCAGTGAATGATGTCATCATGCAAGCTGAACTGACTCCAGGCAGAAAATGCTTGCCTCTGACAGGGAGAGCTACCAGAATAAGAACTGTTCATTCTGTCCTCACAGACCCTAGATATTGAGATTTAGTTCAATTGCAGGCCTACTGTGTGTCAGACACCATGAAAAGTACTGAAGATGACACTCTAAGATATACTTTCTGTACTGGAGAATCTTACAAATGGAAATAACAAAAGGCTCTGAGGGAAGAAATCCCTACCCAGGGCAAAAATTTTCTGAGCTTTCCATCTCTACTCCAGCAAGAAATTGTTCATTGCCCACGAGAAGCCCTTTACTTTGCGAGGCAATATAAAATACTGGCTGAAAGTTTTATCTCTAGAGTGGCATCATTCAGACATTTGATTTAAGCTCTTTGTTCCTTGGTTTCTTGGTAAAAATTTAGGACAATGATAGAATTAAATATCTTAATGTGCATGAGATATTGAAGACAGACCCCAGCACATGTTAAAAACATGACTGTTGGTACTGATTAGTGCTTCTAAGGAGAAACACACCTGTGTAGTAAGCTTAAAGTTATTTCCATCTACTAGGTACAATTCTATTCCTATGGGCCTTAAGTTACATCAGGCTCTAACACTGTCTGAAAATGATCAAAGCCATTTGATTAAATTGATGTTCTTCGTTGAAATCGTGGCTGTGAGGGACAGGGAGCAGTGGACAGGCATGTCTGGACTGTCTTTGCAGAAGGGATACTGGACCTTCAACCCATAAGGTAGTTATTGCCACCTGTCCTAGGGTGAGGCTGGAACTCCAATGATAACTGGCTGGCTACTTGGAGTGGTGAGAGTGCATAGCTATATGTGTAGATGTTTGTTAAACAAGTGTAGTGTGTAACATTTTCTGGTTTGCTGTAGTGGGAGCTAAAAGGTTAAGCACAAAGCTTTGATATTCCAGACATTTTTGTTTGGAGGCTTTGTTTGTCTGTTTGTTTCCAAGACAAGAGTTCTCTGTGTAACAGTCCTGGCTGTCCTGGAATTTGCTCTGTAAACCAGGCTGGCCTTGAACTCATGGAGGTCTGTAGTCTCTGCCTCCCAAATGCTGGGACTAACAGTGCATGCTACCACTGCCTGGCTGTTGAGCCTTGAACTCACAGAGACCTAGAAGATCTCTACCTCCCAAGTGCTAGAATAAATGCATGGATTAAATTAATGCACTCCCTGACCTCCTTGGCTTGGCTGTGGGTGACTCTGTCCTCTGACAGTCAAGACTATTTTTATTAAATATACAATATATCACCGCACAAAACAATTTTGTGGCATGGTGACTTAGGAAGTCAACTTTGAGATAGAATTTCAGCTTTAAACCAACTGTGTTGCCTGTTAGATCTTACAATGCACTGTATAGGAATTCTACAACCAACAATGTCCAATATACGATGCTTCTGTGTCTAAGAAACCCCTACTCAGAAGGGACAGGAAACAAGCTGGGAGAAAACTACCAGTCCATGAGATCCTCTGAAGCACTCAAGGCAGCTGAGAGGGATTTAAAGAGGTGTGGGAAGAGGCCCTGATGGGGCCTGGAGAAGGGAGAACCCTGTGACCATGTGAGGGATACTGATGGGAATATTTACCTACTGATTCTTCGGAAACTAACTGGAGACAGTAAGCACATAACGAGTATTCAATAAATGAGAAACTATTATAGGCTGGGGACGTGGCTCAGTGGGTAGAGTGGTTGATGAGGAAGTTTGAGGCCCTTAGCCTAGATTCCCAGAACCTTTCTAAAGTTGGATACAGAATCATGTAACTGCAACCCGAATGCTCCCACAGTGAGAAGGAAGGTGAAGACATGGCAACCTCTGGAAGTTCATAGCCAGCTAGCTTGGAGTATGTATTATCAAGCAACAAAAAAAGACCCTGTCTCAAACAAGATGGAAAGCTAGTAGTGACACCTGAGATTGACTTCTGATTTCCACACATACACTATATCACACTTATGCTCACACTCACATATGTCAACATGTATGCCATGCAATCAATACACAAACATACACAATAAAATTAACATGTAAAAATAAATGAGATGCCAGCACCAAACTTGTGCTTCTTTCAGATGGACTTAAATAAACTGTCCCAATTTTGAATTAGTCTAGACTCACAGGTATATTCTCCTGGTAATATAGTATAGATAATACAGATAATAATAATACAACCTGCATGTTCCCCTCACCAGCTCCCCTAAGGCTGCCGTCTTCTGGTAACCACTTCCTTACATCTCACCAGTTTTCTGCCTGTTTTTCTGTTGTAGAGCGTAAATCAGAACACTACAATATGCATAGCCTCTGTGTGTTTTATGAGCATATTTGTTGAAAAATAAATGTATTCTCACTTCTTCCCATCGGCCCTGTCTCTGGAGCTCTGAGCAGGCTCGGGTGAAGCGAGAGCCTTTTTCTTTGGTAACATCAGCTGTCAACTTTGCTCGGAGTTCTCAGGGATGCTGCCTTGGCAAGGAATCAGGCCTATAACTGATACTGTACCCTGTAAATAAAATTGCTAAATTAAGCCAAGCTATAGCTCTACAATGCTTCCCTGTGGAAGAATTAAATCTCTCATATTTCATGCTATTTTTAAAGAGATTCAAGAGAAAAGAAATGCTTTTGTTTACAGGTATTCTCAGAACAAACAAACAACAGCAAAACCGCAAAGGAACTTTAACCCAGAATACCGAACAGATTGCTGAGCCTTTGCAAACAGTCCTCAGAACGCAAATATGAGTGCTTAGTTCTTCTGAGCTCACACTCCAGTGGGCTGGCAATTGTCTGTGCTTCTTAGCTATGCCAATCTTCAGACCAGAAGCAGAGCAGCCAGCATGGGTACCTTGCTAGCTAGGATCCTGTCCTTCCCCTCTACCTCTCCTCTCTAGTCATTTCTTTTTGGCCTCAGCCGTGACCCATCCTTCTCCTAGCTTGTATCCCAAGTTCGCATATTCACATAGCCTGTCTTCTCTGTGCTTTTATTGAAGAAAACTAAAACACTCAAGTAGATGCAGAGGAAAGAGAACTAGCTATCAATTACTTATAGTCTGCAAATCTATTACTATTAATATTCTTTCATTTTGTCTCCAACATGTGCTTACACACACACACACACACACACACACACACTTAAACACTACAAGTACCACTACAAACACTATGTTCACACACTATACACATACCTACTACAAATATACACTACACTACACTACACTACACACACACACACACACATACACACACTTTCTCTAAACAGCACTACAAAGGGCTATAGCATAGCACTACCCTATGCGGCATGGATCAAATCAATGAATCTTCAGCATATCCACTCTAGGGACACTATAATCATTTTCACTTTATAGTTGAGGATGAGAAAGCTCAGAAACAGTGTTCTCTGCCCTGGATTCCCATAACTAAGTTGTAACCATGATCTTAGTTACAAAGTTTATGCCAGACTGCCTTATATTGTATTACCTGCTTCTATGTAAAATGTGCAAGAAACCTGTTTCTATAACATATACATCTTTTCAATATTTTTGATTGTTTAGTCTAACATAATATTTCAATAAACATATTTAATTATAAGCTTTAAAGTTCAACTTTCTATTTTTTGATTTCCATGGATCATCTTTATTGTGTTTTCATTTGTACTTCTTTGTCTTATCACTTTCTTCCACTCTGTTTCTACCTCCATGAACACACACCACACAGTCACACACATACACATATATACACATGAACACACGCATACTCATACACACTATTCTTACACCCTTCTTCTGCAGCCTTGCCAATCCCTGCATAAATAACCCAAGTACTGTTGTTATAAGTTTCCCTGCCTGTTACACTCTCATTAGTCATTCCAGATCATTCTATTAGTGAACAATGATGACTTCATTACAAAAGTTTATTCTAAAGTCTTTGTCTACACTTACACATATATTTACTTCAATAAGTCTTTTGGGGGCACCCATAGTTTATAAATTTTTATAAATATAAATTTATAAATTTATGTAGTTTATAACTTGTCACAGGATACAATCCAAGTGAATATGCAGATAGAAAGTTTAGTCAAATGATGGTATTTATACCATGAATTGAGATCCAAAGAAAAAAAGCTACCCATTTTGATTAGAAGTCTTGACAAAGTTTTCAGAGACAGTGCCTAAATGAACTTCCCCTGCTTAGGGAGTCACATGCTGTGATTTGAAGTCTAGTTTCAGCAACAGTCAAGGTCTTGAACCTAGAATTTCAACTCAAACCTCCTCTCAGATGAACAGTTTGGAAAGGTTCCTAGGAAATGAACCTTCCAGAGCAGAGTCCAGAATGAACTGGTTACACTAAATGGCTTTGAACAATACAAATCAAAGGAGGTCCCTCAATGGGGCCCAGATTATGAAGCAATGAAGGAATAGGAGGATATGATGTAGATAATCAGTGCAATAGAGAAGAGTCTCTGCAGTGGCTTGTTGGCAGAATGACTGGCATTTGACTGGTTAGTCAGGATGCCTTCTAAAGGAAGACATGGAAACAGGTAGATGATTAGAAGGAATATTCTAGAACAGAACAATTCAAGAAAGGCCAGAGAACCAATCATAGGGTCTGGGGATTGCCATGAACCAGATCGCACAAGTCTATGAGCTGTGGAAGGTGATTTAAACTCTATTCCAGCACAGGATTATTGGGAGTTTTGAGAGACACACAGTAAAATCAGAGCTATGTTTTATGCGGACTATAGCATGCCATGTGGGAACAATGTGAGGTGGAGGAGGGGAGGCATATTAAAACTCTTGCAGTAATACAGGGAGACAAAGAATGAACCAGAAAGTGTGTGTGGGGGGGGGGAAATTAGGAAGTTTAGGCTTGATCCCACCCAGTCAACCTCAGTCAGCAAACTTCTTGAAAACTACTTAACTTTTGTTAACCTTTACTCTTATCTATGAAGTGGGGATTAACAAATTGTGGGAGATAAATGAAAGCAATGAATGAGCGATGACTTACTGTTGAATTGATGTAATACCATAGGAATTAAAGTGTGCAATCTCTCATCTGCTCTTAAAGCCAATGGCTAGCCCTGAAACATCTTGAGCAACTGATAAGATGGAAATGCATATTGCATGCATCACTCAGATTCTTTTAGGTCTCTCTGTCTCTATCTCTGTATCTCTCTCTCTGTCCATTCATTCATCTGTCTGTCCATCCATCCATCTGTCTTTCTTACTTTTGATTACAGCAATGATGTTTCCCAAATGGTTAACAATTTGTGCTTTCATTGCTTGGCTGCTAAGGTTTCTTCTCTCCAAAAATGACATTCTCTCCACCCCTTTCCATTTCTGTTTCTGCTTCACCCAGATCCCAGTTCATGTGCCCTGTGGAACCTTCCCTGGGTCTTTAATCCTAGAGGTGTCACCACTGCTTCTTAGATGCTTAGTTCTACCTCTAGCCCAAATTATCAGTTTTTATTATAGCTAGTTTATGTACTCTGTTATGAAATCATTTCACTATTTTTCTAATATGAACATGCAAAGATAAAGGGCAGAGGCATGGTTTGATTTATGTTAGGTTTTCCCATTATGTATGTCTTCCACTGTGGGGCTTAGTCCTGGCATGGAGCAGGAGGCTGAGAATGTACTGATGAATTAGCATGGGCTTGTTAATTTCTGATTCACATTAAAGAAAGTAGCAGAAACAGTATAAGGGAAAGAGTGAAGTCTGGCAGGCTTAATAACTTAGGATCTGTGGTATATATGATGCTCTGTGGCCTCCAGTACATCCCTTTGTCCTCCTCCATGGGCTGTGTTTTGGGGATACTACTGTGTGGTAGATCACAACATCACACAGCAATCATTTATTACATCCCACTGTTTCTGAAATGACAGAACTGAGAAAGCATCTTCTCCTGGTGTTTAATGGGTTAGGTCCTAGGTCAGCTGGAATTCTGGTCCCTTGATCTTGTTGGAGGACAAGCTTTTCCAAGTTCAGTCCCAGGGCTACTGTCTTTTGCTCTTCCTTACACCAGGTTCTCCCTGGTTTGCTCTGCACATGGCAGCATCTCTTAAGTACACAGTCTGACACAGAGAGAGGGCCATGGCTCTTCACAAATGAGGCTCAGGTTTAACAGTGTTCTGCCACTTCCCCCTATCACACAGATCCCCTGCTACCCTGTGGGAGGAGATATAAGAATGTGAGAGTGCAAGGAGGCAGGTCTCCTCTGGTTCTTGTGGAAGCCGCCTACCAATGGCAGGGATGATGGGGATGGCTGTGAGAGTAGAACACTAACAATCCCAAGCTTGATGTGCATAGGGAAATCTTCTCGTGACCTCCCTGTTACTTCTCTACTCAATGCCTCTTCCTCCTCACCTTGCTCTGTACGCTCCAACCCTCTGGAACTCACTGACCTCCTGGCCTCTGTCCATTCTGTTTCTCCACTTGTTCTGCTATGATTTTCATCGTCTGGTCGCATCCAGTCTGCTCTTTATGCTTTCAGCCATGTTTTCTTCCTTCTCCTTACCACTGCAAAGTCTTCTTCCCCAATATCCTAGCTAATATCCTGTTGGCCATGGCCCCAAGTAGGTGCTGGGACAGGACTCTCTTCATAGCCTCAGAATAAACCCCCATCTATATTAGGTCCCATGTAGTCAGAAATTTTTCACTGTCCTATCTGGCTTTTCTTGCTACCGCCCTGGTTCCACAGCCGCTTTTTAAAATAATTGACTCAGAGGCTTAATATTAATTGCAAAGTGTTTGGTCTATGGTTCAGGCTGTTATTAGCTGCTCTAACATCTTAAATTAACCCATTTCTATTAATCTATGTATTGCCACATGGCCAGTGGCTCACTGGCACAGTCAGATCTTGTTTCTTGAACTGCTAGATCATTATCTCCCTGACTTTGTACTTCTTCTCCTGTATCTCTGCTTGGATTTTCTGCCTGTCTCTATCCTGCCTTGCCATAGGCCAAAACAGCTTTATTTATTTATTAACCAATGGGAACAACACATATTCACAGTATACAGATGGACATCCCACATCATCTCCCGAAAGGATTACCTTATGGAAAATTCTTGGATTGAAGCTCTGGTCTGGTGTTCACTGAATGACTTCAGAACTGAAAAGAGCTAACGCTCACTCATCAGGCATATTCTCAAACATTAGCTCATTTACTCGTAGATATTTTATCACTGTGCAGTGATTGCATCTCACTGGAGCTCAGGTAACCAATCATAAAATGGGAATCTGTTTCAAGCATTCCCGGATGGCTTCCTTACCCATCTGTGCCTGCTATGTCATCTTTTATATTCTGGGATCCTTTGTTCCAACTCCACATGTTTTTGCAAACATGACCCCTAAAGCTTGACCTTTCTGCTCTTTATGAGTGAGGACACTTTAAGAAAGTTGTTTAACTTCTTTGAAGCCAGAAAAGTAGCAATGTCTAATAATGAATCTTAGTACTATCATGAGCTCTGACACTGTGGATTTCCAGAGGACCTGGGGTCATATTTAGTACCAAATAGTAGTCAATAATTGTTGATTTCTTTTTTCTTTTCTCTCAGGCCCAAAGCAAACCATCTATCCAAAATCCATTGTGTTGCATATCCCTTCTCTCATGAAAATAATTATCTGTGCTCCAAAATTTCACCATTTTTTTTCTCACAATATAAGTATCACCAAAGGGAAGGATATGTTCTGGTCCCTAGATGCTTGAAGAAAGGTCTCACAAAGGCCAACCTTATAATATGGCATTATGAAGGAAAAATTGTATCAATCTCTCCAAGCCTTGGTTTTTCTATCCATCAAATGGGGGCAAGGGAGGATTCAAATGCCTTTAGAGAATTAGATGAAGTACCACCATGATGTTAATAAGGTCTCTAAGTTAGGGCTTGGCACACAGTGGGTATTTAGTGCACATGGTAAGCATTTCTAAGACATGTAACATTAACATTCCATAACCTAATTTTGTATGGTCACTACTAACATTACCAAAATATGCCATCAGTGCTTTAAGGAACAACCTCCCTAATGCAGCTCCATGCTGGAGGACTGACTGGGCTTGTGCCTCCTGTGTTTGCAATTATGGCAGCATGATCCTCCTGGCAGAAGAAGCTCTGGACCACCTTGTCACTGTGCCCACGTGTGTCACAAAGAGAGACTTTCTCTTCATTACTTGTCACACATGGCTTCTTCATTATTTATGTAGAACTCACGGATGACCTTTGACCTCTTTTAATTACATTTATTTTTACTCTCTTCTGTAATTCTACGATGTTTTCAATTACCCACTCACTTATGCAAAAGATACCCCTGCTTTTAACATAAAAAAAGCAAGTAATTTTACAAAGTAAAGGTAGCCCACTGCTTCCTCCCCCAGTCAGAATCAGTGAATTCAGTGTTCTATCATCAGGCGTCTCCAAGAACTTACAGAAGGAATGCAATTTCTTAGTTCACAAAAGATGCCCACTTTTCTGCCTCTGTTGTCTGCTACATATACAGTGATGCAAAGTATTTTGAAGTCATATATTTTTATTTTTGCCCGAGCTTTGGATAGTAGGAGGAAATTATGTTATAAGTGCTATTTCTTTCAATATTGTAGAGAACCTCCTATCCTATATCAAGAGACTGTCTCCTCCTAGCTTAGATTTTGTAATTTTAAAAATTTTAATGGTTCATTAAATATTACTTATTTTCTTAGTTCATCAGATCATGTAAGTCAACATTGGGGTGACAAAAAAGATCACTCTGAAATATTTTTGAGGAGATAAGAATTCTGGTTATTTATTAGATCTCTCTCTCTCCCTCCCTCCCTCCCTCCCTCCCTCCCTCTCTTTCTCTCTCTCTCTCTCTCTCTCTCTCTCTCTCTCTCTTTCTCCTCCTCCTTCAGAAATCAGACAGGCTCCTCAGTCTCCTTTACTACCTGACAACTGCTTTAACTGAGGACTAGTACACCCGGGTCAAAGGAAGGTCCCAAAGGAGGAAGCCATCACAATTATAAAGCCACACTGTAATTTCTAATAAGTCTGTGGCAAAGACCATTGGCTTTTTGTTTCCTGATGTGTTCCAGAGCACACATCCACTTCACCCTGGCAGATGTTCCTTGAATCACTGACTAGAGAGTCAGGGAGTGAGTGGGCCCTAAAGAATCCCATAGTCATCCTGAATGTATATTCTTTACTGTTTACTGTCTGCCCTGCAGCTGTTATAAATGAATGAACCGAGTCTGAAGAGAGGCGGACAGATTCATAGGGTTTGTGACTCATGTTGAAATATAATTGCCACATCATAATGCTGTTAGTAGGCAGAACCTTGGAAAGATGACCAGATCATGATGACTGTGTCCTCATAAATACAAGAATTTAGTTATTACAGGAGTGGGGTCTTGATAAAAGAAAAAATTTCAACTGACATGTAAAATTCTTTTTCTGTGTGTGTATCAGTGTCTTGCCTGCTTGTATGTCCATGTACCACTTCTTGCCTGGTGCCTACAGACGCCAGAAGAGGTCATTGGCTCCCCAGGGACTAGAGTTACAGATCGTTGTGAGACAAGACATGGTTGCTAACAATAGAGCTGGGGTCCTGTGGGAGAGTAGCCATTGCTCTTAACTGCTGAGATGCCTCTCAGGTTGTTGGCCTCCCCTCTATCCCTGGCTCGTGCATCTACCCTTCCTTCTTCTAACACCCTTATCAGATGCAAACAATTCATTGGAATTTCCCTACCCCACAAACTGTGAGTCAACTTCCAGTGGTCATATTTTTCAAAATCTGGGATATTTTATATGGCTACAGAAAGCAGTCTAACACAGGTCCCAAGGCAATCATTGGCAGCAGTGAGCCTGGAATACAGATCCCCTGGCATTCTAGGTTCTGAACATTCTGCTGTCATTTGTGGTGAGTAATAGGACATGGGCCCAAGACTATAGCTGAAGACAGAGGCAGCCTGAAGGAGGACTCATGGTGTTTTTCTTGTTGTGGGAAAGATCTCTAGGGAAACAAAAAGCTGAGCATTCCAGTTTCTCAGAAAAAGGCACCTCGGGTCAAAGAACAAACAGAATAAAAGCCAGAGATAAAAATGGAGCCAACCAAGAAGAAGAAAGCTGTTGCCAATATGCCAACTCCACAAGGCCAACTGAGATCTTTTCATATTGTCATACTTGAACCACTGCACAGACAGATGAATCTGGTGAAACTTATACCCTCACAGGGGCATACAGTATAATGAAGAAGGGGTCTCCATGGCAACTACAACATGTCCAACAATAAGAAGAGAAATGGTTTCAGTTCTTGTCTGATCCTTGAGAATCACCTTGGGAAAAAAAAAAAAAAAAGTCCAGCCTCTACCCAAATAAACTGAACCTGAATCCTGACAAGAGAAAGTTAGACTGTTTTTTAAGTCTGATACCCTGTGGTGTCCCTGCTACAAGACAGAGACTATGAACTCCATATGGGGTAATAAAAGCCATGGAAAATCTAAAGAGTACATAACAAATAGAACTCTCCAGTGGAAGTCTATAAAGATCTAGCAATGCAGAATTGCCAGAGCATTGAGATCCAGAATATCTCTTTTGAAAATTCTCCCAGGGTACTTCAGATGACAAAGCAGTTTTGGGACACTCTCCACAGTGGTTTCTTTGTCTATCAGCAGTATGATTTGAGCCACAAATGTGTTAATAAGTGTCTATTGTAATCACATTAAGCAAAGTAAAGAATAGATGAATAAAGTTAATATTAATTATATTCTTTATTTAACACATACATTAGGTTTTTGCTTTGTTCTGGTTTTTCTCATTAATAACTGCCCAAAGCAGTCTTAGGGAGGGAGGATTTATTGTGGCTCACGGTATTACGGGATACAGTCTGTCACAGTGGGGAAGCCATGCTGTGGGAACATGAGACAAGCCTTATATTGTGTTATATAGGTATCTGAGGAGATAAATGCTGGTACTTAATTGCTTTTTTCCATTTTTCATTTATATTCAGTCATACACTTTAGCACTATAGGATGGTGCTGCCCACATTCAGGGTAGAATCTACTACCTCCTCAGTTAACCCTCTATAAAAACACTCCACAGCATGCCCAAACATATGCCTCAATAATATTCTAGGTATTTCTTAATCCATTCGGGTCAGTGATTAGAATTAACCATATAATATATATGTATATATATATATATATATAATTTTAACATGAGATCAATGGATATTTTCACCACTTAGTTTTCTTATACCTAATAGAGTCATCTCAAATCTTTGAACTCTGGTGTGAAAGACTCTGGGTGGAGATCAGTGGTGAAACATTTGCTCAATAGGCACAAAGCACAGGATGCCAACCACTCATCCACACACACACACACACACAGAGAGAGAGAGAGAGAGAGAGAGAGAGAGAGAGAGAGAGAGAAAGAGAAAGAGAAAGAGAGACAGAGAGACAGACACAGAGACACAGAGACAGAAAGAGACAGAGAGAAACAGAAAAACACAGAGAGAGAGATGTGAAGAAAGACTCTGTCTGGCTCACCTCCCCTTCCCCCAAAGACAGGATCTCTCACTGAACCAGAAACTAGAAGTCTGGGATAGACGCCTGGCCAGTAAATTCCAAAAGATGCACCTGTCTCACCCAACTGGGGACCAGGGTTATACACGTACATTTCTGTTCTTGATGTTAACGGGTGCTGAAGACCTTCATGCTTGTGTGAAAAGCAACCTCCCTCCCAGCTGAGCCCTCCCTCAGCCCTAGAACCACCGCTGTGGAATTTAATTTGCACATGTTCATTTCAGTGAACAAAAGCCTTAGGGACACAGGCATAGAAGCATAGTTCCCTGTGATGGACTAGCAGGAGAAAGTAAGGAGCAGGAGCTAGGCTCAGTCTTGGAAATGTTAAGCCTCAGAGGCTCTGAGAAGGAGCTCAGGGCTCCTCCACTGTGGCTGGTTGGTTTCTCCTATGCTTTCGGATGTCTGGTGAATTGTTTTGTTTGTATTTGATCTCATGAGTTTACCACCAGGTTTTAAGAGAAATTAAGAAGTTCTTTAAATTCACTCAGTTTGTTTCAAAAGCCCTGAAGCCTCCTGGATGCATCCACTTTCTAGGCTTTATTGAGACACCACCTCAGGGCAGGTTGACTATGTGGGCCTCTTTTTGTTGGGAACAGAGCAGTAATTAGGGAGACTTCACTGACGCTGAGAATCTGTCCAGCATATGCTTTCCCAGTTTAATTTCAGTTTCAGATTTTGTCACTGTCCTTCCAAGCCTCACTGTGGGTGCATTAGACGCATTTTTAAGACAATAATAAAACTGATTCGAATGATCCCATCTGTTAAAAACCCTTTCACAGAAATCTGTCCTGCTTTCTTGGCACTAGATGTCTGGCAAAATTTGTAATGGATTGGTCGAGGGATTTGTCACTGGCTTACCATCAAATTTAGAAACCAACTGTTCCAACCCAGGGTCATGGTGTGGTTTGTGATATAGTGGGACACTGTGCAACTAATTGCAGTGCAGAAATACAGCAGAAGAGGGAAGTAAGTCCATGTGCAACTGGAGTTTGGTGCCTGCAAAGAAAAGCCCGTTTGAGAAGGCAGGCGGTGGGCTGGAGGGACAACTGATGAATTTCAAATTTCCAAGCCCAGAATCCCAAATCCCCCAGAAGTACTTCAGTTTGTGTCTTCACATCCCTCATCCAAACAAAGCAGACTCAGTATTATCAGTTCTGTCCTTTGGATTATGTCATGATATTGTACTTAAATATAAAAGGGTTTCTATGAACTCCCAAAGCTTTGTGAAAAGAAGATAATGGAACCTTAGAGATAAGCATTAACTTCAGTATCTAACATCTAATAGGACCTTCCTAGTAAAACCATAGGCTCCAGTTAGGTATTGTGCCTCATGCCTATAACCTCACCACTCAGGAGATAAGGCAAAAGAACTGAGTTTGGGGTTACCCTGGGCTACACAAAAATGTCTAGGCTAGCACAAGCTACACAGCCAGATCCTATCACAAAAAATAGATTCTATAAAGTGACTACTGCCAGTCATTAGATAGGTCCAATGGGAGATGGATCTAGAATAGTCTTTACTTACTTACTAATATATTCATTTCTCAAATATTTTCTACCTCTCCTGACCTAGATACAGTGCCAGTGCCTAGAAATATAGCTGTTATTAAGTTCCCTATTCTCGTGTGATTTATATTATTGTAGGAAAGTCAGACAAGAAACTGAGATATAAGTAAGTAAATAAAATTTTTTATTGCTTGAGATCAGGAAGTTGATGTAGTGACAGAAATGGGGAGCATTGCTTCAGGAAGGTGATGGCTTTAGTAGGTGTCCTTAAGCTAAACCCCGCTGACAGCTCAGGGACCAACCTTCTGGGAAGAGGTAGCACAGTTGGCACAAATAGCTGTGGCAATGCCTTGGATTACTGGGGACTTAGCCGACTGTAAGGAATGAACAGAACGAGCTTCCGCTAGCTGAGTTTGTACCACAGGGGAAATTCTACTTATTCAAGGCTTTCTGGAAGCCATGGTGTTCTCTAAATATAATGTACAGAATGTCAAATGTCATTGACATTTTTCAAAGGCCATTTCCAGCAGCACATGTCATTAGTAGGAAAATATTAAGAAGCAGAATCTTTTCCTAGACTAGCAGGTAGGGTTTTTGTTTGTCTAGTTGATGGATTTGGGTTTTTTGTTTGTTTATTTGTTAGTATTTGTTTGTGTTTTTTTCAACAAGCTATGGAATGAGAAGTGGGGACCTGGAATGAAACTCGAGGGAAATTTTTAGGATCTAAGCCACCACGCAGGATGATGTCTCCCTGTGAGCCAAGAAACATGATGCTCATGGTCAATGGGACAGATGCCACAGCAGGCCCCAGCTCAGGGCAGAATTGGTCCTGTCCCTAGAGCAAGGTTAAGTTCAGAAGCCAACTTGTTTGTAGCCCTTGAAAAACAGGGTCTACAGGGCCAAGAAGGGACCAGCTTCACCCTTGAAATGAGAGCTGCAACATGTTTTAATCCACCTTGAGAACTGACTCCATGCTGGCAACCAGCACAGACCCACATCAACTCCACTTTCCCCACAAATTGCATCCACATTTTTGCAATTTGGTGTGTATTGATTTTTCTCTGAGGGACCTCTTGTTGAGTTATTTAACTGCCACCATTGCAAAGGGCAGCAAGTGATTTTCAGCATGGACCCACTTCTTCAGAGAAACTCCAGTGTAAGCCAGTCATATCACTTTATTTCAGCACACTGTGCATGATTGCATTATCCAAATCTGGGCAGAATGCATGACTCAACTACAAGAACAGAAAACATACTTGATCTTCTTTCTTGTCTATCCAAAAATATTCATTACACAGGAATAAAATAAGGAGGAGAATTGGGAAGAAAGAGGTGAGGACAAGGCATTTTTTATGCTATTACTTTGAAGCAAAGGTGAACTGGGCAGTGTGCCCTGGATTCACAGTACCACTGGCTCCTTGGATATTAGGTTGGCATTCCTCAAAGCCATCTACCTTCCTTAAGTGCGTGATGAGAAACTTCCCCTGCATATCTGAAGCTGTGTTTTCCCTAGAACTCTTTTTGAAGACAGGGAACACTTTCTTTCTCTCTCTCTGGTCTCCAAAATCTCATCTATAAAAGGGTTTATGGGGATCCTCAGTTTTCCCCTTATACAGCTATTGGTGAAATGTTTCTGCTCACATATTATACTCACTTATTGGTTGCCAAGAAGTGGAAAGGTATACGTCATCTAAGGGTTAGGTTACTATTTTGGTTAAGTGTGATCCACCTAAACATACACCCATATATGCCCATATGTAAATACACATATACAAATATAAAAAATATATAAATATAAATCTTTTTTCCATTTTTAAATTGAAATCCACTTGTCTCAGTGTGCCTTAGTAGTTAGGATTACAATTGTACACCCTCTCACCCAGCTATAATTTGAGTTTATATTTACATATCTCCAGTACTAATTTTCATTGGTTATATTGTCCTACTATGGATTCCTCATCGATATGGATGTTGCCCAGTTTTTTATGGAAAACCATTAAAAAGTAAATGAGTAATAATTAAACTTTTATTTCTTGATTGAGAAAAATGCTATACCAAATTTCAGAAAAAATTGAATGTTTAGAATGCATACAGTATGTACTCGCTCATAAGTGGATATTAGATGTAAAGCAAAGGATAGTCAAGCTAAAACCCCATAGAAGCTAGGTAACAAGGAAGACCCTAAGAGAGCCATTCATGGATCAACCTGGGAAGGGGAACTAGGTAAGATCTCTGGTAAACTGAGAGTAGGGTTGGCGGAGCTGGGAGGCAGGAGGGGGAACATGAGAAAAAAATGAATGGTCAAGTTGGTGGGGGGACAGAGAGGGAGAACAAGGAAAGAGATATCTTGATAGAGATAGCCATTATGGAATTATGGAGAAGCCTGGTGCTAGGGAAACTCTCAGTAATCCATAAGGATAACCCCAGCTAAGACTCCAAGCAATAGCAGAGAAGGTGTCATCATAGAACCGTCATCCAGTAACTGATGGAAGCAGATGCAGTGATCCTCAGCTAACCACTGGGCAGTGCTCCTGTAGTCAAGTTAAAGAGAGGGGGAAGGGATTATATGAGCAAAGGGTTAGGGTTATGGTTAGATCATGATGGAGAAGCCCAGAGAGTCAGCTGACCTGAGCTACTGAGAGCTCACTGACTCTGTAGTAACAAGTGAGGAACCTACCTGAAACTGAACTAGGCCCTCTGATTGTGGGTGACAGTTGTGTGGCTTGGTCAGTTTGTGTGGCTCTGGCAGGGGGACCAGGATTTATCTCTAATTCATGAGCTGGTTTTTCAGAGCCCATTATCCATGGAGTCAGACTTTGCTGACTTCCTATGGGAGGCAATAATCTATCTCCCTGAGGAGTGGCTGGAGTGAGTGAGGTGGGAGAGGAGCAGGAAGAGGGGAGGGAGGAAAAAATATAATTGGTATGTAAAATGAAAATAAATTAAATTAAATTAAAAAATATGATGCTGAACAACCATCACTAGAACCAAAATTATATGAAACTTCTATGCAATTCAAGTAAATTGCATAGAAAACAAAGGTAATCAACACCCCAAATGCATAGCTTCCTTGTCTGACAGCTATGCTCTGTGCTCTTGGGTTGGGTTATTCTCTTTTTCCACAAGTGGTTGGTGGGCAGGCTGACTATACAATGGCTGCATCTCTCTTCAACCAATTCCTTATTAGCAGTCTCCTGTTGCTGGTTGGCTGTAACCCACTGTGCTGGAATTACTTACTATACAGAAATGAGCAAAGGTCACAAATCAGAGGCTTGTTTGTCCATAGAGCTGATGGTTAAACTCTATTTCACCTTCTCTTCTCTGCTGATAGTTCATTTAACAGCACTTTATACCTTCTCCTTGAATTTGTTCATGCCATCCCAATTGCTTCATGCTTTGGGTCCTAGAATATTTTCCTGCCTTGTCCAGTACTTTCTTTGATGGTGTATGAACTTACCTTGATTTAAAATTGTGTCAGTTAGCTTACTAGGTTTGAGGGGATTGATTTGACAGTGCTGGCCAACTACTCTCCTATATTCATGATGTGAAGACCAAGGTCAATGAAATGTCCTTAGGGAATCAGAATCCCAGAGGAGCTTGGGCTTGAACCTGGGATTCAAGACTTCTACCTCAATTGTTTCCTGTGGTGAGCATTCTCTGCAGTCCTCTGTGGTGTTTTTAATGCCTTCCCTGCATCATTTAATTGGATTGCAGCACACTAAACAGTTGAAAAGAATTCAGCACAAGCTGCCAGGCTCTCTCTTAATGAACATTCTGGGTCTCATTGTTTGCCAAGAAAGCCATTCATTGGATGGAAATCAGGAGATTGAATGAAGAAGTAAAAAATTTTTCTTTATTCTTGCTGTGCAGATGCATGTTTGTCCATGTAATGGTCCTATCTCATTCAAGTCATGTGTAGATTGGTTTCCAGCATAGAAATGGTTAACAAATAGCTCTCCACAAATTCCATATTTAATTTCACACCATTGCATTATATCTCATATAATGTGCAAAATCCTTCTGGGTTTCATTACAAGCTAAATTTCCATGAATTCTTTTCCTTAAATGTGCAGATGGCGTATGTTCTGTCCATCAAATCTATATTGGTTCACAAGCCCATCATAATGATATGCAGCAGGGAAACTAGAGAGAGATGGCTCCCTCTGTGCCACAGTTGACATATCATAACATAGCAGAATCCAGAGAAACAGGAACACAGGCTTCTTGTCTCTTCTTTAATATGTGAGAAAGCTGAGACCCAGGGAGACTAACACATCTCCTTTCATACATTGAGATTCTTAGAAAGTCAATTTTAAAATGTAGTAGTACTCTCAAGTTTGTTGAACCCAAAGGAGAGTTGCTTTCCTAAAACCTTGTTCCAAAATGTTTCTCTATGACCTTCAATTACTGCATGCACATCAGAGTGTAGCATAATGGATTTACTGCATTCTCCAATAGTCTGTAAAAGTTGTGAACATAAGGGGCTGTGTTCATTGCTCACTGCCTCCTAGCAACTGACAAGGGTAATTATACAATAGATGCCCTGTACATTCGCACACAGTAAGTAGTAAATGTGTATTGAATATGTAAGTAGTGTTATGTCTGCTTCTTGGAAATATACAGAGGAAATAGAGATTCGCAAACATTCTCTTGGCTTAATGAACAAGAAAGAGCAAGTTATAATCATAAACACAGTTTACAGTTCCCACTTGGTTTTTTTTCAACTTTTACTAGGGAGCACTAACCTGAATTCCAGCATTACTCAGTTTAGACCTGCTTATGGTCACCTGTTTAGGCTGTGGAGTCTTTTTTATGAAGTATGCTTTTAAAGTGAAGCTATCATTGTGCAAGGTCTCCCCATGTCTGGCAATAGTGTTTGCTTTGCATCTTCTTTGTTGGATAGTTATATATTGTTGAGTGGGTTTCATCTATATATATATATACATATTTTATTATTTTACTTTGAATTTGTCTACATATTTATATTTAGAATACATTTCTTAATGAAATAAATTTGGACTTGTCTTATTATCCAGTCAGAAATCTGTGCTTTTCATATGTAATTTGCTTTTGAAATTCAATATAAAATCTTTTCCATTTACATTTAATGTAGCTAAGGTAGTGATGGATTTAAATCTTATGATACTTGTTCTCTGTGGTGTAATTATGTTTTATGGCTTCACATCTTATTTTACTAGGTTGCCCAGTACTTTTTCAGTATTTTATTTTATCCCCTTTATTGAGTTTATCTGTGCTTTTGTGCTAACGTTTGCAGCTTGCTATATCAATGACTTATGCATGGTGTTTACGGGTTCTCCTTTCCAGTGACATGATACTAACATAGCTGGTGAGTGACGGCCGAGTTCTGTAACTCCATACTCTGTGCTCCTCCTTTTATCTGTTGTCCTATGATTATCTTCTCTGTGTATTAGGAAATTTGTAATGTTTTTATTGCTTTGTCTTTAAGGTGTCAATAGACCTTTAGAGGAGTATGCGCGTGTGTATGTGTTTGTGTGTGTGTGTGTGTGTCTAATGTATCTCCCTCTACTATCATTTTCCTTCACCCAGAGAACTTTGAAAATAAATGGAAAAATTTGAGCATAAAATTAGCTTACAGAGGTTTTGGATTTTCGAGTATTTCAAATTTTTAAAATTAGAGATAATTGACTGATGAAAGTCCATGCAAACAGTACAAAACATGAAAACTTCAAAATCTGAAAAGTTTCTTGCTTCAAGAATTACAGATAAAGGGTACTAAAGTCATATTGCAATTCTGCTAACAACAATGAATCTCCATTTTTATTTATCAAAGTGTATTTATTTTCTCACTTATAAATGTCACTGAAATAGAGGATGTTAGATTGGCAGTCTTTGTAGTTTTTATATCTTCTGTCTTCCCATGGAGAGTCTGCTGTCAATCTTGCTGTATTTCTCACTTACATAATATAAAATTTCCTCTACTATCTTAATAATTTTCATTTCAATCTGGTTTTTAATAATTTAGGTATGATATGCCTATGAGCACTTTTCTTTGTAATTACTCTGCTTAGAGTGTACTGAGCTTTTGGACTAATGGTATGGCTTCTTAAAAATTCAAATTTGGAAAATACTGTTGCTGATGATTCTTTTTAAAACAATTCTGCCCAGTTCAGTCCTTTTTCTCACCCTGAAGCAACAATTATAGAACAATAAGTGACTGATGGGCTTGTTCCTCAGATCACATAGGCTTCCTTAATTTATCCTCCAAATATGTTTTTCTGAATTTCAGATTCCTACTGATATTTCTTCAAGTTTATTAGTACTTTTTTCCTATTGTGTTTCTCCTACTGTTAATCTCAAATGAGAATTTTTGAAATACTTGCTCATATTTTTTACCTTATCTGCTTTTTGTAATTTTCAAATTTTTCTTAAAATATCCAATCTTTTTCCTCTGTGTGACCAACATTTTATGTAAGTTAAAATATTTGTTATACACAGCTTAAAATTTTATTTTTAAAATCCCACTTTAGTGTCTGTCATCTATGTGCCAGTTTTCTCTGATTGATTTTCCTTTTGAATGTGGACCAAATCATACTTCTCTATACCTCTTGATTTTATTGTATGAGGAAGACTGCAGGGAGGGGCAGTTACATGTGAGTTCTGATGGCATCCAGATCCAGACCTGACAGATAAGTGCAAGCTTCTCAACTGTTTCTTGTTCTCCCTCACATATGGAAGGATCACCCCTTTTTACTAAACATGCTCTCACCCTCACTCACTTCATCCTGAACAACTGATCCCAAATAGAAGGCCATGGAATTATTATTAATCTTTGTGCCCCTTCTATTATTTAAGAATCAGGAAATTTCTCAGTGCAAATTAAAGTGTGTTAAATTTGAAACTAAATGTAAAGACAGACAGGGAATTCTGTGTGTTTAGAAGTTCATACATCTAGTAGAAGTCCACATGTAAAAAGCATGCTCACTTAAGAGCCTTAGTTGAAACTGACTGAAAATTTCCAAGCTGTGTCCTGTTGACTTGCAGGCAGCATTTCCTTCTTTTGCAAAAGATTTAAGTATAAAATACACATTGCTTTTCTCTCTCTCTTTCTCTCTCTCTCTCTCTCTCTCTCTCTCTCTCCTCTCTCTCTCTTTCTCTCTCTCTCTCTCTCTCTCTCTCTCTCTCTCTCTCTCTCTCTCTCTCTCTCTCTCTCTCTCACACACACACACACACACACACAAAACTTTTATGCAGAAGGTTTGGTGTAATCTGATTATGAAAAATGAAATATAGTTAAAAGTAGTGTGGCATTATTATTTGCAGTAGAAATCTGCCAATTTACCAAAGGCAGCCTGTATTTGGGCAGAAAGTCCAACATCTAGATAAGAAATTGGTCTGCAGAAAGGCAAATCTTGGACTATATCAAGCATGTAGCATGTAATAGGAGCAAAAATAAGGCAGATACTGTAATTTTACATTGCGATTTAAATTGGGGCTAGAAAAATGGCTCACTGGTTAAGGGACTGCCCTTCCAGAAGGCCTGGGTTCAATTCCCTGTATCCACATGGCAACTAACAATTATTTATTACTCCAGTTCTTAAGGATCTGTCAGCATCTCTAGCCTTTTGGGATACTACATACACATAGCATAAGGACATAAAGGTAAAACACGCAAATACATAAAAAATAAAAATAAAGAAAACTTTAGAAAAATAAAGAATTGAATTACTTGGTTTAATGGAAAGAGTTCTGGATTTGGATACAGAGAACCTAACACTTTATGTCTTAGATTATTAAATAAAAAATTGAATAATAATCAAGCTATAAAATTAAGAAGAGTTCTAAATGGGATCTTGATCCTATGGCGATTACTTTTAAATGACATGTGTATTAGATATCCCAAATATGATCACAGTAGTGAGCAATTAAAATTGCTTACTATCCCCTAAAGATGATATTCCCTGCTTGTAAATAAGTCAGTAAACACCATCAAACCATGCTTAAGTTACTACATTTTAATATATAAATTTCTAGACAGAGTCAGCATTATTTTAGTTTTATAAACATGGTAAGGTCTGCTATGGTAGAAGCCAAGATTTTAAGAACAGAATATGTATCATTTCTTACCTGCAAATGATCAATGACTACTTTCTGATTGGTGAATAAAATTTAACTACAGTTTCAGCCAATCAGAGCTCCCCTCACTAATGGCCTTAGAAATTCTCTACTTTCTTCTAGCACAAGGTTATTTGACTGAAGGAAAAATTTAAATCAAAGTCAATTTCAAGGTCCACAGACCCTGTTGGATGGCCTCTGAGGAACTCAAGCCCTACTTTTTGTTAAAAAGCCCAGCCCTCTCAGATACTTCAGAAATCTTTAATACTGGAGGTTTCCCAAAATTTCATGAAATTGGTATCTAATATGGGCTCTCCCTTTTCCTTAGATAGAAGAAGACCCCTAAACAGCCAGCAACATTGCAGATTTCTTACCCTCAAGTCTTATTACTTTTAAGACTGCTCTTTTTTTCCCAATATGGGGGACTGGAGAGACGGATCTGTGGATACAGTATTTGCTGTGCATGCATAAAAACCTGAGATAGGATACCTCAGAACCCACATAAAACCTGAGTGTAATGTGAGAGGCACTGTCCTGAGTAAGATGAAAAATAAGAGCCAACACCCCAGGATGTCTTCTGACATCCACATATGTGCCATGGCATATGCGTTCCCAAATTGACATATACTGATTTGCACATGCACATGTGTGCATACACACACACACACACACACATTAACATCCCTAATAAGTAAGTGTCATGAAGATGATTTAAAATAGTTATATGTAATTGTCTCTATTTCCAAGTTTTATTCTTGCAACATAACAAATTTTTACTTTTAGCTGTATTTTTTCTTTGTGCTATATATTTTAATGTGATATAAAAATATAGAGCATAATATAGCATAATTTATATTATTATTTCTTGCCTAAGCATTTTTGAGATTGTTCTAGTAGTTGAAAATTTAGTTCTCTTATATCCCATGTCTTCTTTCTCTTTCTTTTCTTCTCAATGAATTCACCCTGACATAAGTCACAAGTTCATCTTGTCTTCTTGTTCTGTTGTAGTTGTTTACTTAAGGCCCTTTCCTGTCTAGTGTTGTTGGTAGTTTCTTGGAATTGCTATTTACTTCTTCTTTCCATTTGCTTCGCTTTCTGCATCTCTTGCTCATTTTCCCTCAAATGTTTCAGCAAGATCTTGCAAGCACTTCTAATAAGTTTCCAGTGATGACACACTGTTCCTAACTCTCCTCCGGCTCTTTGTGTTCCCAAAGCTGTTATTTCTGATGACGCCCACTCCTTGATGTACTAAGGAGTCCATGAATCAGTTTGGTACATGGCGATGGGCTCTAGAACTTTCCATTAGTGATTTTCCATCTTCCAAACAGAGTTTTCTCCTTAATTTATATAGACTTATCTTTACATACATGCTTGTTTCGTTGTCTTCATTTTTCAGAACCTTATATGCCTGCATCTGAGACTGCATGTCCAATCATCAGGGCTTCTGAATAGTTGTGGGATTTTGAGAAATACCTTATCCTAGTTTTATGCTTGATTGAACATTTGGATGGTTATCAGATTTCAGACTAAAAATCATTTTCTGAAATGGGGCTTCATTGATTCCTTGAGCTGCTGTTGCTGGTGCCATGGTCTTTCTGTGTCTTTTGTGCATGACTAATTTTTGTAGGGTCAGTCTGTTTTGTATTGTGTTATGTCAACATTTTTAGGGTTCAGATTTTATTCCAATTCTTCTTAAGTTTCAAAGTAGCATGTTGCTTTCTTGTAAGTCATTTCTCTCCATTACCCAAATCTTTACATTAGATACTTGGTAGATATTTTTAATTTAGAAACTCTACTTTTTACTCCTTGGGAATATCAGAATAATTCTGTGGGAAACTTTACCCTCTAGCTTTTCCTTCATTCTTCTTGCCATATGACCATGAATCCCTGAGCAGATCCTCTGGCTCCCTTCTCTTTGCCTTCTATTGCCATTTCTTGGCCCTTTGGTTTCTCTTACTATGGTAATTCCTACACTTCATCCTCAGACTCTTTCAAAAAATATATATATATTGCATATGTATGTGGTTATTTATGTATATTTATGTATATGGGTACTTTGTCTGCATATACATCTTCATGCCAGAAGAAGGTATCAGACGGTTATGAGCTGCCATGTGGGCACTGGGAATTGAACTCAGGAACTTTAGGAAAGCGGGAAGTGCTCTTAACCACTGAGCCATCTCTCCAGCTTCATATATATATATATATATATAGAGAGAGAGAGAGAGAAGATGTACAATATTCTTATCAATACATACGTTTAAAGTTCTTTTCAAATCATTTATTTTTATCCATGTTCTTCACATCTCTCTTCTATTAGATTTTCTGTTTAGAGTGTGGGGAGAACTTACTGGAGATCTTCTTAACATCTAGTGCTCATCAGATGTTTGTTAATATACAATTGTGACATGATTCAAAGCTGATTTAAAACTAGGTGGGATCAGTTGGGGAAGAAGAGAGAAAGCTTATGAACAAGCAGACCAGAAAGCTAACTTTCCCATTGATAGGAATCCCCCTCTCTTCATCCTCTCATGTGCTGACATGTATTCATTAGCATTATCTCAGAAACTCCATCTATATAAAGAGTTGCTGTTCTGTTGCTTAGGAAAAGGCAGGTGTTCCATTGGAAATACTTTGGTAAGACAGGGCATGAGAGCGAGAGATGGAGTCGAACACTTTCAGGTCCAAATTCCACTTGAATCTGTATTAGTGTTAGTTGTCTTCTTCACTCTGTTCCTCCCTGAGCCCCTGAGCCTGGTGTTCTTACACAGAGAATAAATGCAGATGTGCAGCTGCTCAGTGTGGAAAGTGTGGGCTTCCCCCTGACTCTACAAGGAAGGGCGGGCTCTGGCTAAGTATTCTAAATGCAATATTAGCCCAACCATTTAGTTTATTATTTATTTGTTTATTATACTACTATTGTTATTATTGTTATTATTTCTAGCTTCATGCTTGCCCCTTTTGGGTTCCAGTGTCTTCAAATTGCATCCCAATCTAGGATTTAGCCTGTTTCTAATCCATCTTCCCAAATCTTGGGCCTATTTCTTCTAGCTGCTTTCTAATCCATCTTCCCAAATCTTGGGCCTATTTCTTCTAGCTGCTTTCTAATCCCTCTTTTCTCGTGTTTGTTTCTCTATATATACTCTTGCTATCACTTTGAGCTGCTGTGTTTGGAAAGAGAATGAAGACAAATGTGTCTGTACATAGTGCATTAAGTTTACTTGAAAGCCACTAAAAGAGAGATTTTTCCTAAAAAGAAGATTTGGCCTCTGTGCTGTTCCCTACTTCCAATCCTTTATAGCCTGCTCATAACTATAAAAGTATTTAACTTACCAGATAAAACACTTCATGACCACAGCTGTCATCTCTTCAGGATTAATCACCAACTACCCACCCAAACAAGGCCTGTAGAGTTGGCTTCATAGCTCCTGTTTTATGAGATTGTACTATTCCCATGAGCTAGCCCACAGGCAGCTAGCTCAACCTCTTCCTAAAATTGCCTTTGTTTCCCAGGTTACCATTTATTTACCTAATTTGGACTGCTGTCATTTAAATAAGAAATCTCGTCTATAGGCTCATGTATTTAAACTCTTGGCCCAAGTTGGTGGCAACTGGGGAGATGGTGAGACCTTTGGGAGGTGGAGCCTTGCTGGAGGAAATGTATCATGAGGGCTGGGCTTTGACAGTTTATGGCCTTGCCCCCCCCCCGCCCCCACACACACCACATGTAGGTAAAAATGTGATCTTTCAGCTTCTGCCACCATGCCCACCTGCTGTCATGCCTTACCTGTCTTTAGAGATTCTTCCTTTGGAATTGTAAGCCAAAATAAACTTCCTTCCTTGAGTCACTTCAGATCACAGTGATTTATCATGGCTACAAAAGGTAACTAATACAACCAGGCAATCCCCTCCCTAAGCATCCAGGAACCTGTAAACTCAGAGGATGCTGAAGCCATTATATGGCACTGAGAAGCAGCATAGGCTTGTCTGTAGATGGAGAGTTAGAAAGGCATTCTGGTGGTAGCTCTGATTGCCTGATTCTTTTTCATTTCTGAGACTTATTTCTGCCCTTAGTTCTTGAGTCTCTATGTGTCTGTATAATGAATTCCAGGCTTAAAGCAGTTTATTGCACGTAGTTAGTCCTCAGTGAATGTTAGCAGCCATTATTCACCTGAGCCTACTAAATGATTGTGTTACTTCTTGTTTCTTGAGGACAGCTTCATATGTCAAGTACACATATTTTCCCAGCGTCTCTTCTGCTTGTGTGTCCCCCTCTCTTCTATCTTCTCCCTGCTGGGTGACTCCTGTGTATATGTCACACTCAGCTCCAGTAAACTGGGAGACAGAAGGGGCAGGGAAATGCAAAAATAATAAAGAGACTGAATATGATCATAGTACAATATCTGCATGTGTGGAAATATTGGCAAACTATCTCAGCCCGAAGACCCCCACAGGATGTCCTTTCTTGCTTTTCAGCATACTTGGTCATCCTTTTCTGAGCATGCTTCTAGCACAGCATAATTTGATAAATTATTCTTCCTTCTCTGTGTTAAGTCTCCATGTAGTTACTTTGTTTTTGTGTCCTTAGTATATGCAGATAAACACCAGGCTTATCAAGAGAACATACTGTCTGCTTCCAGCTGGCAGCAATCTAACACATTTTCCCAAATCATTTCCTTATTCTTAGTATTCTTTTCTTTATAATAATTGACCCTAGAAGCATATTTTGGCATAACATTTATTCCTCACCCCAATAAATCAAGAGGTACACGTGTAAAAGACAAATAGCCCTTGAATTTTTCTAGGATAAAGTACTGATATGAGTGTGAAGAATACAGATCTTCACCTTCCTGCCTGTTGAACTGATTTCTCCTTTTGCAGTTCAGAGAGCATCTGAGGACCAAAACTGTAGAGTCTTCTGTGAGCATGCTCACAATGAGAGAAAGAAAAAATTTCCTGTCTGCACTCACTGATGAGTGTGTGGTCCTCAAGGGTCAGGAAAAAGGGAATGGGACAGAAAGATGAGTTATGCTATGCTCCAGCCACAAGCTGGGCGTTCTCATGGGTGTTTGCTGAGAGACTCTCATGAGTCACCTGGGCATATGACTTCGTCCATGCAATGCTCAGCCTCAAAGAACCAAGCCTCAGTGAGGTCAGCGACTTGCTGCCGTTCAAGTCACTTAATTCACCCACAACATAGAATCACAAGTGAAGTTTAACCCAAGAAATGGCTCTAGGATGTAGTCTTTCACATAATTCCAGTTCTGTTTGCAAAATGTCTGTTATGGGAGTTTTTACTGGATTCTGAGAACATGAGTTATTCATGGCATTGTTATTTTTATCAGTTTTCTATACTTAACATACATTACTTTTACAGAAAAAATTATATATCTGTGTGTGTGTGTGTGTGTGTGTGAAAAGCAATTCCCTCACATCAATAGGATTGCCAAGGGGATTCTATTCTTTGAACAGCTAAGTGTTAATTATAAGGATCCTTATTTCTTATTAATGTACAGTTGGAGACAGGATTCAGGCAATTTCCCCAGATTCTCCCTATTAGTTATCAAGCTGGCTGCCTCAATAGCTTGTTTCTTAGCACAGGTGATAGTTGTCTATGCTTCCAATTTCATGCTTTCAAAGCCCTCCAGGAGCTTCCATGTGTGGTGCCTTTGCATGGTTAGGGATTCTCCCATCCCTTTAAGACTACAGTTTCCTCATCCTCATCTACAAATGTCCTTCAAAGCCCTCACTCGGAAGCTGAGAGAGACCTGGATGCGTTAATTGAGGTGCCCCTCATGGCAGTGACTCCCTACCTACCATCAGGGCAGAGCAGCAGTCAGCTCTGGAGTACAAGCCTTCCACTTACTTGTCAGTCCCCATTCTGCTTCTTGCCATGTTGCTTTTGACAAACTCTTTACCTCCCTACACCCCAGCTTCCTTTTCTGCAAACTGGAGATCTATGGCTATACAGCCAATGTGAGGCCTAAAGGGACTGGGAAAAGACATGCTCGGTGATCCCTCATTTGCTGGGACTAAAACAGATGGTCCTGGCCTTCCTTTGTGTGTATTAGAACAGGAAATCAGAGCCTGCATTTTACTAAACAAGAAAGACTCCATAGAACATAGCCACTAAAGAAATAAGTGCATAAGTGCCTAGGGACACCTTTTAGAAAGAATAGGCTTTTCTACTCAAAAGCTGAGCCAGAGATTTAACTGGTGCCACATCTTCTCCATTAAGACATTACGAAGGTTGATCACTTTCATTCTAGAGCTTTCTGGAAGGCAAGCAAGCTTATTTGGTGAGTTTCTGTTAATTTTGTGGTAGGGATGAAGGGAGAGTTCCCTTGTACGAATACAGTTGGCCAGGTGTGCATCTATCTCACCTGCCAAAGAAAGACACACTGGGATCTCCTTATCATCTTTTCCAGATGTGAGGCTGAAGGGGATGCGTAGACTTAAAATACTGTCAGCTATCAAACACAGAAAAGATGGAACCAAAAACTTTATTGCAGCAGCCAATTCATGAGATTCATGAGCCGTTTTTGAAATACAGAATGATAGGCGAGATGAATGTAGAGCCTGGGAGGGTGCAATGGAGGTTTGGAGGTGGCTCTGTTTCAGTTAGTATGGTCACCCAGGCTTCTCTGAAGGAGTAACATTTGAGTGGAGCCTCTCAATAAGTAGTAAACCTCTCTGTTCCACAGGGAGTGGCCAGCAATAGTAATGATGTCAAAGAGGGCTTAGAGATTCCAGTGCAACCTAACCTGACCTACAACATGAGAGTATGGTGTTAAACAGCAGAGAATCCATAATTTGTGCTGATGGTAAATGACCACAGTGTTTATCAGTAGGAAGATCCCACTTGCCATATTAAAGTGTTTGCAGAGCTGTTTCATGGAAGACTACAGTGGAGTTTGGTTTGGTTCTAACTGGGAATCAAATTACAATGAGTAGAACTTGTCCTGTGTTCTATAGGAGCACATTTGGGAAACAGTGAGCTCCTTGTCACTGAGAGCATGACAACAAAAGCCAGATGTCACTAGTGGTGGTGGGGTTCTAAGTAAGGGGCTAGGAAGAATTGACCAAGGTACCTGAAGACTTTTAAGTCATCTCTACACATGGAATCTGTGTTTGGGGGAAATATTCTGAAACAATGGGGAGGAGATGTCTGGAAAGAAGACCCATGTGGCCCCTCCTTAGGTGCCCTGGTTGTCGTTGTTACCCATGCTGGGTAGCTCTAACTTCCCTCTTTGTAAGTTCTCTCAGAAGCTGTGAGGATTTCTGTTTAAACACCACGACTGAAGCCTGGTCTAGTTAGTGACTTATTTGCATGTCAAATTAGGGTTCAAAGAAATGCAAATATGCAAGCTTATTTGCTCAGATAAATTTGCTTTAGTAACCCGGAGGAAACAGTAGGGTCTAAAACACTCCAACTGAAATTAATGAGGCCACAGTGGCCTGTTGGCTCTCCTTCCTCACATCTTTCACCTTCTCTCTCCATTCCAGTTCCCTGGAACTCAGCAAACACTGCCGATCCCTGCTGTGAGAAAGTCACAGGGAAGAGCAGTAGACAGACCCCACAAAACCAACACCTTCGCTCCATGCAGAAACAGGCAGAAAGAACAAAAGGGATGATTAATACAAAGTTCTTAGTACAATCACGGATACAGTAAGAACAACGAATAAGAAAACAAGAGAAAGGTCAGCATCACCTACCCTGTATCTGACCATGTGACTTTGGAACTAAGGATGATTTTGATTGGCTGGAAAACTAGAGAAGTAACTAACTCATAACCTAGCTTCCTTCCTGCCCTTAGCTTCCCGCCTTTGGCATAGGCTCTGAACTCCTGGAGCAAATCCGCTTCTCATCCACCTTGTTAGTGCCACAGCCTGCCATTAGGTAGGGATCTCAGTCACTGTACTGGAAGGGATGTATGATTAAGAGAGAAATACCTTAGCTGAGGTGGGGGTAGCATTTTATCACCATGCCAAAGGGAGCACTTGGTAAAAGGCCTTCACTGAGCAAGGCTGGAGGGAAGAAAGTAGGAATCAGTTGGCATTCACAGCGGTTTGACCTGTCTAGAGTGGCACTTGATAAGCAAGCTGCCTACAAGGGACAGTGGGAGAGATTGTAAGGAGGCTCTGTAAGCAACCATGAGAAGTCTGGTGAGCAGTGTGAACTCATTCCCTAAAACCTTGGCAGCCAGCCCTTAGACATTTTCCAGCATTCGATGACAAGATCAGAGTAATATGGCTTCCTTGTTCTCTGCTTGTCACTGTGGAAGCTGTGACTGCCATTGGTGATTAAAGGACCACGGAGTGAAAGATCTGCTTCAGAGAGGTTGCAATGGTAGTTGGCCTGTGGGCTGTGAATATGCGCTCTGTACTTGTGAGGTGGGGGACCCACCCACCCTATGTCTTTGTTGTCACCTCTATATAAACTCTCCTCCTTTTTCTGACATGCCCTATCCTCCCCCCCCCCTTTAAGAACCTTAGGTTTTAAAATTATCCTCTGTCTCAAATCTAACATCATTTGTATTTGTAAAACAGCCTTCCTCATGTAGCCGGATGTCCGGCCTCAAATGTTTCCATGAAGCCTTCTTTATTTCTTTCCCATCTGCCCCACCCAGCCTCCAGTCTACACAGTATGAACTGCAGATCTTAAATGCATGTATTAAGTGTATGTGTCTTTCCATCTGATATCCTTGGTAGAGTAAGACAGAGTCCATATCAGTAAAATATATTTGTATTACATTTATCTATTTACTGTGTGTGTCTGTGTCATTGTGTATATGTGTCTGTTAATGAGTGTAGTATGTATCTGTGTGTCTATATGCATGGTTGTGGTAGAGGGTCTCTGCATGGATGTGTCCAAGTGGATATGTCTGTGTGGGTGTGTCCACATAGGTGTGTCCCTGTAAGTGTGTCTGCATAGAAGTTTGGCTGTAGTTGGTATGCACAATTAAAGCCAAAAACAACTTGCAGCAATCAGTGGGTCCTGAGGATCAAGCCAAAGTTGTCAGGCTTGGCTGCAAGTACCTTTAGAGGAGGCAGCTGAGGAAAATATCTTACACATTCAGCTATAAACTCTAGGACCTCGTTACAGAACATGGCATGCTATGCTTAGTAAAACCCTAATGGATGGCTGACTGATTAGAAGAAATGAAGGGATGAATGAAAAGAAACACTTTTGGTTTAAAAACAAACTATTGTAAGGAAACCAGACTCATCATTTCAGTGACCATGAAGATAAATTGAACCCCATGAGAATCCCATAAAAGTGGGTACCATGTCTTCCTGATCACTTCTGCATCCTGGGCCTTAGTCCAAAGTCTCTCACAGGAAAGATGACCCATAAATATCAGATGAAGGAAAAAGCAAAAGAACAATGACCACCCGTAGCCAATCATCTCTTTCATCTATGTCTACGTGGCAGGGAGACCCAGGAGTAAGAATCCTCAACAGCCAACAGAGCTGAGTATTCAGTTCTCTTTCTCCTGAACTTCTAGAAGAAGATTAATTGGACTATAATTCAAACACTTGGTGTTAGGATACAAATACACACACATACACACACACACACACACACACTGACTACTGAGATTACCTTTATGATTCTGTTGTACAGATAACTTCCTTCAAATTTTATACAATTCTCTGATACATACAAATTATATAGAATTTTAACCATGTTTCTGGTTCCAAGGAGGTAAGTAGGACCATGATGGTGACATCATTGTATTATCATTTCTTCCCTGCAGCATTTCATCGAAATTCAAAAGTCACCTCTTATAATCACTGTCAAATTCTTGTTCTCATTGCAAATAAAAGAGAAAGTAATGGATAATTTAATTACTTTATCAATTTCACATGCATATTTCTAAATATGTGGCTTACCACTAATGTATACAAATTAATTTATCAAGTTAAAACTAAACTCTGTTGTCTGTAAAGTGCAATACAGAGATCTATACTGTGTTAGTTAGTAACATGTTTGATGGAGAAAAAACAAAAAGAGAAAGCAGGGATGAGGGTTGAGGTTTGAGGCTTTGGGGAAGGGCCTCATTGAGACGATGATATTGTAAAAGGACATGAATTGAGGAATGAAGGGCATGTACAAAATTTAGGGAAAGGGCTGGTCAGACAAAAGAAACAGCCAGTATGAAAGTTCTGATCCACAGGCTGCCTGAGAGCCAGTGATTAAAAAGGAGGAAGATAAAGCAAACCTAAAGCCTCCATGATAATATGACTGCAAATTAAAAAGGCATAACTTTAAAATTAATAAAGCAGTGTTGCTTATAAGATTACGGCAGGTATACATACCTGTGAGCCTCAGTTTTCTCCTTTATAACATGGGAACACCAAGAGCAAAGGAAGCTATATAATAATAAGCCTAGCCTGGTTCATGCTGGCCTTGTAGTTCTTCCCAAAATGTCCCTATTGAGAACCCGAGTTTGCTCCATCCATAACAGTGGGTCCCACCCCTACATATAGAAGCCAGCAGGCTCCATTGTCTCCTGATGTCTGTTCTAATGATGTGTCCCTCACCTGCACTCCACATTTTATTTACCTTCCCATTTTTTTTCAATGGTCCACAGTGAATGCTGGGGTCTAGTGGATTCTTCCAGCATGATTGTGCCACTGGCTGCCAAATGGAGAACAACTTGAGCTTTTGCAAACAAACAAAGCAAAACTGTTTCCAAGATGTAGGCCTTTTGTTTGTATGAGCAGGGACATGAGCAAACACCGGCATGTTTCAGTTTTTAAGCAGCTTCTGGAGTAATTGCTGGCACTGTCTTCCCTAATTACATAATGTCTGTCTTCTTTGGCAGTGACCTTAGCATTGTCTTTAGTGTGAAAAACATCAAGTCTGGGACTCTACAACCTTATTCTTGTTAGCTATTTTGTGTGCCTATTTCTTAGTTCCACCCAACTCAATTTCTTTCCATTTTTTTTTTTTTTGGTTGTCTGAAAATACTTTTTAGTAGATGAGTAAGTGTTCAGGTAAACTTGTGGATGCTTATTTACTTTAGATGTCATAGATACTTCTTAATCATCAGTTTTAAATCTAGGGGGAAGGACTAATCCCTGGTGGTAGATGAGCTATGTAAATTCATCTGCCTTCCAGAAAGTTGGGAGAGGCAAACACATAAGATACAGCTCCATCCTAAAGATTACAAGCCTTACAATTACAGTTGGATTTGAACCCCAACTTCCACCTTATTTTGTGACACTGGACAGGTTATTTAAAACCTCTAAAGCTGTCTATAAAACAGAGGACATGACATTTAAGTTTTGAGTGGTTGTGTGGTCAAAGGGAATGTTTTCCAAACACAAAGGATAACAGAGTAAAAGATGGAGGTGGGAGACCATTCACCAATATATAATATATTTCTACTAAACTCTAGACATTATACCAAGTTTTAGAAAAGAAGGTGAATAAGATAAGATTATTCTAGGACCTAGGAGTCAGCAGAGGTTTGTGTTTCTTTTAAATGGGAGAGATGAGAGCAATGTGGTGAGTGACTGAATATCTCAGAAGAAAGGGGTATGTGTGAGAAACTAAAATCCTTGGCAAGTAGAAAGGAGGGTACTGGGCTTGCCTTTGGGGGGCATAGGAAACCCATACGTATGGAAGGAGAGGTAAAGAAGGGTATACAGTCACAGATAGTGGGGAAAGGTTCAAGTAATCTGTGTGACAAAATGACAGAATGCTCAGTGACTTCTACTTCCAGTAGAGTCTGAGCTGAGGTCATCAGCTAATAGGGTAGGGGATACTCAGTGGATATGGGCAGTGGGGTGAGGACATAGTCTGAAAGAAGCATGGACTGTTAACTCTAAGAAATGCATGAGGTTTCTGACTCCAAATCTAGAATGGCTTCTATGTAACCACATTCTTCTCAGGGTGTCACGGAGTCCTTTGACAGCACAGGTCAAAGCCATAGGAGAAGAGAGCACTTTTTAAAGGAAATGGATGGAGTAAGGTAAGAGTTACAGAGCATGAGCAAGAGTTTGTAAGTTTGGCTGTGTGCCAGGGACTTCATCTACAGTATCCTACAGTGACATTTTAGCAATAAGGTGAGTATCAAAAGGTCTTACTCACCCTTTCACAGTTATTTGATATATGATGGTGTGTTTGTGTGTGTGTGTGTGTACACATGTGCATATGTGTGTACATTGTATGTGTTATGCTATATATAGCATTTTATATATCTACCTTCGTATGTAAATACACATAAATATACATATTTATACACTGATGAGATTCCATCATTTATTCAAGGAATGTACAAACTGTCCTGTCCCTCTCAACAAAGAGATGAATTTTATATTCAAAGAGACAGAGAAGGTGTCAGAAATCTTCAGCCTGTGATCCAAGTCCAATGTGCTGCCTGGTTGGTGTTATTGTAAACAAAGTTTTAGGGGACCACAGACGTGCCAATTTGTTTCAGCATTGTCAGCTTTTATATTAAGTCAGCCAGAGTCAAATACTACATCAAGGAAACTGAAACTCTTGCATTCCCTCTGGCTACATCCATTCCGTGCACCAACAAGTATATTTTAGCATCTTCTCTGCACTAAGCATAATTCTGGGTGCTCAGCATACAAGAGCAAGTGTCCCATTCAGATATTTCTGCCCTTATAGGACCTAATTTTGCAAAGAACTAAGAGCTGTAAGATGAAGTATCAGTGGTGCTGAAGCAGTGGTGGACGTTTAGGAAAAGCTTCAGAAATGGAAATCAATGCAGAATGTTGTGCAGGCTGTGAGGAGGACAAGACAGGGAACATCACTACAAATAACAGCAGCTTCCAAAGTGGGGTCCTCAGTGTTTTCAGTCTCCCAAGAACTTCTTAGAAATATATGTTCTTAGGAGTCATTTTACTGAAATGTCTTTTTTTTAAGACCAGAAGTGTTTGTTTTTACCGTAGGTCTCTGGACTCTCTAGGCCCTCATTCTTGGTTATCTTGGTTACTCAAGCAGTATCAGTTCAGACATTGGTTGGCTACTCTCAAAAGTCACAACTGCTCTAGTATTTTCTTGGGACACTTTTTCTTTTGTTGGGTTGCCATGTCCAACTTGGATGATAGTTTTTGTTTTATCTTATTATATTTTATTTTGCCGTGCTTGGTTTTTATCAATTGGAAGCCTGTGCTTTTCTAATGAGAAACAGAAAGGGGGCTGATCAGGAGACGAGGTGAGATAGGAAGGAACTGGGAGAGGTGGAGGCAGGGTAACTATAATCAGGACATAATGTATGAGTGGAAGGAATACACTGGTACCTGGAAGTGGATGGAGCATCCTCATATGGAAGGGAGAAAGGAAAGAAAGTGAAAAGCTTCCTCATGCTCAGGACAACTTAGAATTTATCACAACAATATAGATTTATCTGGATACATGTGGGGAACCCATTGTGTACTGTAAGATTGATGGCCCATCTATCTACTAGAGAACCCCAACCTTGGAGAAAACCCCAGTGCATCTGGGAAGCACAATAGTTCTAAATGCATGATGAGTAGGAAGTCAGACTCCACTCAGATTCCAGCCCCCACACCTCACTTCTTATCAAACACTGTTGGAGTAAAGACTTCCTAATAAAGACTGTTGAGCATCCCACCTGTTTCTGATTATGTGGTCTCTAATTGTGCCATTTGGGGTGGAAAGAGAATGTGTAGTAGAGTGATGACAGAATCAGACAAAATTAACAGAATAGATAACTGGGTGAGATTAAGTGACCAAAAATAGCTTATGGAAAGTAGGGCATTACCTTCAATGTCAGAATAAGTCTATAGGAGCAGGAGACACTGTGTAATGTAGACAGAGAGGGTGTGTCTGTCCTCATAGTGATGAGTTAACTAACTTGGCTCGTATAGCAAATCCATGGAGTGTGTTAATAGGTAGTAAGCTTGGGAAGGTTGTTTAACGCCAGATGGTGAAGGGCCTTAAATGTCAGGCTAAGGACTTTGGCATTAATCCTGGAGGCAGTAGAGAGCCATTCAAGGTTTGTTTTGTTTGTTATTTTTTTTCCAGTGGGACTATAGGAATAAAGGTTCACTTTAAGGAAATTAAACTGGTAGAAGAATGGAGGATGGTAACAGAGGAAAGAGACTGTAGACTCCTTTTTCTTTGGGCTGCCAGCTCACATAAAAGTTATATAGAAACTTGTCTTTTATTATGAAAGTTCAGCCTCTAGTTTAGTGTTGTCCCACTAGCTCTGATAGCTTAGTTTAACCCATTTATGCTCAGCTTCATTTTGCTCCTTAGCTTCTTACTTCTCTTCCATCTTGCATTTCCCATTTCCTCCCTGTGTCCTCTGGCATCTCTCCTATGTCTAGATTAATCTCCCCTTCTCTCTCTTCCTGGAAGTCCCTCCAACCTCTTCCTGCCTAGTTATTGACCATTCAGCTCTTTATTAAACCAATCAGAAGGTGCCTTGGCAAAGACACATCTTCACAGTGTACAAACAGATCATTTCACAACAAGAGACTGGAGGTGAGGAGAGTCATTATGAGATCATTGCACAGATTGTGAGCAATAATGTGGGTTTGTGTGGTGGAAGCCATGGTTTAGAAGAAAGAGAGAAATTTGAGAGCACAGGAAATCTGTAGAGACTGGCAATTGAATGGAGAAATGGGGTATCTCAAAAGGATGAGCCCAAGATGATGCTGACCGTTTCCTACCTGGGTAATCAGAGAGGCATTAGACCTGTTTATAGAAACTGGGAAAATGAGGATGAATATGTGGGAAGTGCTGTGGAGTCTTTTACAGGCCAAGTAAGCAGGTGGACACAATGGTAGAGCTGTGAGGCAGTCAGTGATGCCAAAATAGTCCTACCAAGTCTGCCCTCTGTTATAGACACCTTTTGTTGCTGTGATTAAACAACCATGACAAAAAGCAAATAGATGTGTACTTAGTCTTACAAGTCAAAGTTCCTCACAAACATCACTGGAAGTTTGGGTAGAGAGTCATCAAAAACTGAGACAGAAACCATAGAGGAACACAGTTGCTTCCTCATTCACAGGTCAGTGCTTCCTTATACAGTCCAGTACCATTTGCAAAGAGACTAGTATCAATTAAAATGGACTGGACCATACTCCATCAGTTATCACTTAAGATGATCAAGCACAGACTTGTCCAGACAGCACTACCATCTGGGAAATCTCTCAATTGAGATGTCTTTCTAGGCTGTTTCAGTTGACAGTTGAAGTTCACTAGGCCAATGGCAACACACACACAAACACACACAAATACACACACGACTCCTTAGTACTTATATGCTGGGAACAAAAGCTTGAGTTATCACTAGTGGTCTCTAAACAAACAAACAAGAAAAAAACCAAACATGCCCAAGCGGCAAACCACAACCACTGAACAGCTTGGGATCAGATACACCCTGGACTGACCCTTCGAACCCCACTCCAACTATAGGAATACCAGACTCACTCTTGAGGGAGGGGGGACAAAACTGGATTTGGCAAGGAGTGGAGACTGATCCAAGCATTATTGGGTCAGTGGGACCATAGGACTGTCTGCTCCCTGCCCAGGGAAGGGATGGGAAGTTGCAGAGAAGAAAAATGTCAAGATGTAGTGGGAGGGGGAAGGGACCTTGAGTGAGGATATACAGGGATGGGAAAAAAAATTCAGAGGGAAAGCTGAACACATAGTAAATATATGTGTAGCAATCTTATTTGCATTACCACCCTTGATAACCATGCTTATGATACTTATCCTCTTCATAGTTATTGTTAACTTTTCCTCATTTTAAATTCATGTTACTGTTTTTTTGTTAAATACAAAATAAAAAAAACTATTAAAAAAAAAAAACAATTTTCAGTCTTTGATATGATGCACAAATTACACAACTTTCTTGCCAGATGAGCATCTGTCCAGGTCTCTGTATGGTAAGATGACATTTTGAGGGATTTTACAGCAGCCGTTGTTTCAGCCATAAGTAAAAATGCGTTTGAAGAGCTGGGCACCCCGAGACCTGGAAACATGCTGATATGATCATGTGACTGTGCTTAAACAATGATCAGAACAGACCTGTATACTCTCTTAGCAGACTTCTCGAGAGCAGGACCATATTGTATGCATTTGGGTGTCATCTCCTGAGCACCAAAGGCTCCTTACACACGTTTGGCATTCAGCAATCTGCAGTCAAACCAAACCATAAAGAACCTCCGGGGTCTAAACTGGCATCATTTGGAAGGACTTGAGTGGAGTGAACCCTTAAAAGCTGGACTCAACTCTGTGGGCGTGGTATTGTGTAAGACATCATGATAGAATTCCTATTCCCACCTGGGACTTGATGTCAACTCTGTAAACTTGGAATATTTCTTTATTGGAAATGAATAGCAATTATGTTTCCCCACTGTTTGTTCTCTTTGGGATAAGCATCCCTTTGCCTGTATCAATTTCAAGACCAAAATGACAAATTATTGTGTGATATTTGAGATTTCTTGTGGCCACAGAAAACATTTAACTGTGCATACTTTGTCACAGTAAAATTTTCAGCTACTTCCTTCAGTCTGAAATTATTACAAATATTATAACATAAAAAAAGCTTGAGTTATGTGCGTGTATGTGTGTGTTTGTGTGTGTGTGTGTGTTTGTGTGTGTAGAGACTGGGTTAGTTCACTTTACTACATGTAGAAAAGTTTGTCAAATATTGAGAAGATAGGGCAGCATTAATATCTACTGATAAAATGTTATAAGTCTATTGATAAATGAATAGAACTAATGGGGAAAACAATTTGTTTTCATTCCAATGTTCCATTTTTCAATATTTCTTCCAATGCACTTCCAATGCTCAGGCAGAGAAGCTGAAGCAGGCTTCCACGTCTCTCACTCCCTTTTTTTCCTTCTTCACAGTGCAGTGTAAATCAAATGGTCTCAACAGCCATGCTGGACTCCGAAGGACTCTGGCACATCGGAAAAGCTTCTCAGAAACTAAAGATACCAAGTCAGAAGCACACTGAAAGGTCTCTCTCTAACAAAAGCAGAGTAGAAAACAAAATACTCTTTTACAACTTATTTTTTAGTGGGCAAGGAAGCTGCTTAAAAATTTGGTCATTTCAAAGTGAATACATCAAAGTAAGAACATGAGTTAGTCAAGAAATCAAAGCACATGAAAATTTGTGATCAACACTTTCTTCCCCCTGTGGCACCTTCCTGTATGTAGAATGCCACCACCTTTCTCTCCCTGACCTCCTCAGAGACAGTCTTATTCCTCCTGGATCTCTAGCCCAATGTCATCACATGCTCTCAGACTTGACAGAAAGTTCTCTCGGGTTTGAATCCCACTTTTGAGATATATTAACTCTGTAACCTTAGGCAAATCTCCTGATTTCCCTGAAATTCAATATTTTCATCTGTTGTTGGGAGAATTAAATTAGCTAATGAGTAAGGGGTGCTCCACAGGGTGCCTGGCATACAGTGGATCTTTATTTTCAAATAAACTTTCTACTTGATAATAGTTCCATATTTACTAAAAAAAAAAAAAAAAAAACAAACCCAAACAAACAAAGTCCAATTTCCCCCAACATCAATATTTTTTCATTGATGTGCTACATGTCACAATGAAGCTATACTGATGCATTATTATTACTAATCAATGTCAATACTTTAGTTGACTTTTTTGGCTTTTATCTAATTCCTTTGTTGATGTTATTGTTTTCTGTCCCAGAATTTCATCTAAGACACCCCATCACTTTTCATCATTAAGTTACCTTATGATCACGTTGGTTATGACAAGTTTTACATTTTCCTTTTTGTTTGTTTGTTTGTTTGTATGAATGGATGACATTGCCAGTTTTGAGGGTGTCTTGTAGAATATCCCACTACTGAGAGAGGCTGTCTTAGGATTGTATGTCCATTCTGCTAAGCAACTTGGACCTACCTGCAAATAGCAAGAAAGTGGGTGTGTGGCATGGTATGATCGCAGTAATAGGCAGATCATTTGGACATTGCAGACAATAGATGGGAGATGTGAGGCCAGAGACAGACATGAGCGTTAGAAGCTAGATATGGTGCCTCACAATTGTATTCTCAGTGCTCAAGAGGCTGAAGCAGGAGATTGGCCATCAATGCAAGGCTAACCTAGACTACAGGGTGAGGGATTTTTATTGCAGCCTCCTTCATCCCAAAAGAGAGACAAATTAGGAGGTAATAGAATCATTTCAGGAGCCTAAGCCAAGGCAGTGGTAGCTCAAATGAGAGTAATTAGTTTGTGTTAATTTGTCAGGACCCAGACAATAATAAACAATGAGACACTTAGATTTCTCTTCTCACCAGAAAGTACAGTCAGAAACCAATAAAAGAGAAGGGATTCCAAGAGGGTGCCCTAGGGAGAAGTTCATGATCACCCTATGATGTCAGTCTTTAGAAGCTGAATTTACCAGAAGAGGAGAAAAGACAAGCAGAACAGCATTTATATATGACAATAGCAGCTTTCCTATGCAAGTGGAATCAAAAGCAATTATTATTATAGAATAATGAATATGGGATTTGAGGCAAGCCAAACAACACTGAATTCCACTTCCTGTCCTCTGCTGAGTTAGCTTGCTTCTGTCGCAAGTTTAAATTTCCTTCTTTGCAAAGTCAGGAAAAGAGTAGCACCTAAGTCTTGCAACTATAAGGACAAGAGCTGACACACTGCCACAGATGTTGGTACCTTCTATTATCATCAGATTCAGACACTTCCGGGTTTTATTTTATATTTTCTCATTAAATGTTTCTTGACTTCTTTTAGGGATAAATTTTAGCATTTCCAGAAACTCAGATGTGGAGAAGGGAAGGAATTTACTCTAGAATAAAGCATTCTCAGACCGTACCCAGTAGAGTTGCAGTGTGCATGAACATAACCAGGAAAACCACAAAGCTAGTCACTGCTAAAATGCATTTCTTCCTAATTTAATAAATACTTATTCAAAGTGCCAGCTGATAGATAGCAAGAATTAGAAATGACCAGGAGAGAGCCGGCAGAGAAACAGTTTACCCCATGCACTTACCATTCCATTCTGTATAAAGAAAGATATAAACAAGCATATGTAAGTCAGGATATTATAGAATATGTATGGGTATGATAATTTGGACAGGGAGTGGGACTCTAGTTATTTAGTCTGAAAGATTCTGCTCTAACACTTTCAGAAGTGACTGACCACAGTGGCTGTCTAGTCTCCACTAGCAGCGTGAGGAGAGAAGACTGGTGAGGTTGGGAGGTCAGGTGGGACAGCATGTCGTCAATGCTATCACAAAGTCCCATCTCAAGTTAGAGTACAGTGTTTTAGGATCACGTGTGCTTGGTTTTGGTGAAGGAGGCAGCCAAATTATAAAGAACAAGCTAAGGGCAAAAAACAAGTTTAAAAGATAGGACTGATCCTGCCACGCAGTGTTTAGTCTCTTCTGACATTTTCTCTGCCACTTTATTTCACATTAAAAAAAATTAGGCTATTCTTGGTGAAAATTATGTCACCAAACCTTCCTTTGAGATATGATTTTTGATATGTACAATACAATCTATTGTGGGACCATAGCACTCTGTATTTACTCATTCTACAACTCAGGTTGTCTCCAGTTCTTTGATTGATCAGATATCTATGGTTTGTGTTGTACTAAGTTTCTGGCCCGCCTTAGAGGTCTTGGCCCATACCTCTTTAGTTCCAAACAAACACACAAAGGATTACATTAATTACAAGCTGTTTGGCCTATGGCTCAGGCATATACTTGCTAACTCTTACTCTTAAACAAACCCATTTTTCTTATCTTGTTTAGCCAAGGGACTTGGTATCTTTTCTCAGAGCAGCATTCTCTTCTTCTTGCCTCTTCATCTGCTGGCATCTGTTTCTCCTCTTTCTCTTTCCGGAGTTTTCTTAGTCTGATAGTCCTTCCCATACTTCCTGTCTGCCTTCTGGCCAATCAGTATTTTATTAATCCCAGTATTTTATTAAGCCAATATTTACAATAACAAACATTTCCAAATAAAAACAATAACCAATTCATAGACCATTACAGAAAACCACAAGCAATCAAACAGCAGAAAACAAGGGATCATGTAGTATCCATCCAAAATTACAACACAACTTCTGCACCTAAGTCTCAAGTAACTTAATCAGGGGTAGAGGATGGGAATATTGTAAGAGACAGAGGACTAGAGTGTCTGCTGTGAGATTAGATCTCTGTGAAATGTCAGAGAAGCTATACCCATGAAATCTCAGGAACGTGACAGTGTAAACAAAACCTGAACAAAGTTCCTAACATGGTAACATGGAAGAGGGAAATCTCATAGATCTCCATCCCTAGACTATAAGTACAGATAACTAAGGAATGTGGAGAGTGGTAAAGATAGTCCTCCTCAGGGAACAAACCCCAAATATTTATCCAATACCAAGTGGTTAGCCCTGAAATCATATACACACAAGTAACATTATATGGACTGAACAGGTTGTTTCTTTATATTTAGGAGAGAGTGAGAGGGATGGAGAGAGAGAGAAAGAGGGGAGGGAGAAAGAGAGAGAAAGTTGTAACTACAATTAAATAAAAGATCTTTTTGAATTTGAGAGAGAATGAAAAAGTTGTAGATAGAAAGTATTGGAGGGAGAAAAGGAGCAAGAAAAATGATGTAGTTATATTTTAATTCCAAGCAATTATTTAACTATTTAACTGGCCAGATAAAAGATGAAATGCATACCAAGGTTCTAAACGCAAAGGGGCTTATTTCCCAAATGCTTGGAGATAAGCTTCTACTGTCAGAGGTCACCCCGATTGCCCACGCTAATAGATACTGTTCAAATCAAAGAAAGATTGTTTTTTCCTCAAAGAGAAAAGCAGTTCAGTAGCAATGAGTTGACTTTCCTGTGTCTGATTAAGAATAAGGTTCTCTTTGGCATAAATGAAATCTTGGGTGAGGAACTGGAGGCAGAGCAGACTTCAGATCCATCTACCACACAAATCCCTTGTGATTTGAATATATGAATTTGTTGAGATTTCTTGATGGTTAACAATATACCTTCATGTTAGTAATGACAAAAAACCTAATAGCTGGGTACGGTATTAAAAAGAAAAAAAATGTAGGGCTCTTTTTTTCATGTAATTGAATTCTTCAATCTTGCACTGTATTCATTGAGAAGAACTCTTGGAATGAATTTCTTTGAAATCTCTGCTACTGATTTTATTTTCTGATATGCTGACCTTCGTCATCTGCAGACATGTTGCTGAGATTGGCAGGCTTCGTTTTCTGTGAATCAGACACAGCTAAAGCTGTGGTAAGGTTCCGGTTGTTGAAATTTATTCAGTGTGGATGCTAATGAAGAATGTTAAAGGCATCTAGTCTGGTTCCTTCCTCTTTTTCTCATTTCTCTGTAAGGGAAAGAAAATGCATCTGCTTAACAATGAGAACAAAAATAAAACCATGGCTGCTTGTTTCATTCAGCACCTAGTCTAGTCTTCAGCTCACTCTGCTCTGATCTGAGAGGCAAACTATAAATCTGTGTCAAGGATAGAGGTGATTATTATGACTTTATTTGTTGAGATGGAATGGATAAATATCTTTTGGTAATTACCTGGTTTAAGCATCCTTGGATAAATCCATTTCTATAATACATATATTTACCATTTACCAGGCATCTGCAATGTGAAACATGCCAATCTAGGCATTGGCAGGGTAAGTGTGAATTAGTTATGACTCCTTGCTTCAGTGTAGCTCACAGTGAAGTATAGAGGGTGGACATGGAGCAAACTGATCAGTTCCCAGCATTTCACATGGAAACATGGTTAGAGTAGTGGATACTTTGAAGTCACAAGTAAGGGAAGAGACACTCTCTTCTACTCATGCAACAAGCCTAATGAGAATTGTTCCTGTTGTTTCCATTTTGCCTTTTTGTTTTGTGTGTATGTGTGATTTTTTTATTTTTCTTTGTTCTGAGATAAAGTTGTACTATACAGACCAGACTAACGCCCAGCAGCCCCTCTTGTCTTTGAGGGTATATATACCTGGGGAGGAAGGTATTCTGCCAACATCTGCTGCCTGAGTGCTGAACTAGAATCAGCTGCCAAGCTTCTCATTAGTCAAGGCCCCACCTCCCCCGATTATATCCAATCCCTGTCCTAGGTGAGCTCAGCCCCTCTGACTCAGTGTTAAAGCCTGTGCAGGGGATGGTAGCTTCATTCCAGTGAATATAGGGCCTTCCCTACCAGCCTTGAAAGCACTGGCTTTCCACCCACATCCCTGGTTCAACACAGTGCATCACTCCTTGTAATAAATATTTTCAACTTTCTGCATTCTTTTTCAATTTCTGATTTCTCCTAAACTATTTCCTAGCCTCTGACTCAGCAACTCTTTCTGCCTCCTCCTTTATATGTGAAATAAATCCATGAGGTGAGAACTTCCTCTCCTCCTCCCAGTGAACATACATTCCTAAGTGAGTGACCACTTCCTACCCCCACTCTCCCCTATCACAAAATAGGAGAGTGCTCTGTGTGCCTCGGTGAAGGCCAGTTTCTGTCTCCACATGACTCCTTCCTACATTACCTTTGGCATATTCTCATCTACTTCCATTTTGCATCATTTGATTGCCATAGCCCTCACTGAAGCCAAGTGCTCTTGTCCTTAAGCCTGCCTCAGTATCCTTCTAGACCACTCTGTCACAGTCATCTTTCCTTTCTCTACCCCAGGGACATGAGTCTCCTGGTTTACCTGTTGCTCCATGCCTTTTCAAACCAACCATTAAATAGTACTATTTATTTTTTTATATTTAAAAAGTTCTAAAATTTTACATATATGTGTATGTAATATGTATACATGAATGTGCCTGAGTGTTTGTATGCGTACCACATGTGTGCTAGAGCCTAAGGAGTTCAGAAGAGGACATTAGATTTAGAGCTGGAGTTACAGGCAGTTGAAAGCTATTATGTGCATCCTTTTCAGTAATCCAGGACCTCTGTAAGAGCACCCAGTGTTTTTAACCACTGAGCCATCTCAATAGGTTCTGGTGTGGTCTCTTAAAATTCCCAATATGTTTGCTCCTCAGAATTCCACATACGTACAGTCTCATGACTCATCCAATTCCACCCAGACTGCATCTTCAGTGTACTTTTCTTGAATCAGACCCACATTTCTGCTACTTCACTTCTTCACAGAGGTCTCACAGCATCTCACACCAGTGTGCTAAAAGCAGGAATAATGATGTGGTCTCCTCAAGAATCCACAATTTACTGTATTAGATTCTGTTTTCCCAGGATAAAAGTGAATTAAAATCGGCGTGTTCTCTTGCCACACACTTTTTCTCAAGCCTCATATGACTCCTGAGCAAATCATCTGGCTTCTCACTCTAAAGTCATTTTGATGAATCCATTTTGTCAACTGTTTCCACCAAACACCATACAGTGTCATCTCCCCTCTGTGACTATAGTGGTTGTCTCTTGACTCTTCTTATGATGCTCTCACTTCCAATTTACCATCTATACAATACCAAAGTTATACATTTTTATAAAAACAAGACTGATTGATTGCTGTTCTGATTAAAATTCTCAGCAGCTTCCTGTGGCTGGCAGGATGAAGGACATCTTCAAAGTTTCTTAATAACCTCTAGGTGGCTGAACTTAAGTTCCTTTCTCCTTGCCCTTCTGGTCATTGCTCCTCCAGTCACCACCTTTTGCTGCAGGGGTGAGGCTAGCATCCCTTCTGTCCAGCATCAATTTGTCTTCCACTCGTTCTTAACCATCAGAGTGTACACAGAAAAGTTCCTTCTTTGGGGAAAGCCTCCAAGAATCTCAAGACCAATTAACTTCTTACAATTATATGTTCCCCATGTATTTTCTTGGCTATTTGATTGATGTCTGGACCCATAACTTGACTAGAAACTCTGTGGCAGTGGAGAGAAACATCCCTGGGAACCAATGCTATTTTTGTAGCACCTATTCTAGTGTTTAAATGAAACAAACAGATGCACATTTTCTATTAAAAATAATTATTTCTATAAAGAATGTAGCACAGTGGAATATTTAGAATGGTGGAGAGTGACATGTTGAGGCTATTTTATTCAGCATCCGAGAGTCTGTTTAGAATAAAAAAGATTGATCTGTGGTGACATTTGAACCTGAATTCAGAGAAAAAGAAGGCTTGGAAAAAATTTGGGAGAAGATCTCTCTAGGATGGGGGGGCATTTGTGGAAATGGATCTGGGATGAATAAGAGGTGAAAGTTCATGTGACAAGACAGCCCTGCCAGCACAGGAGCAAGCTGGAGAGAAGGGATGGCGGATCAAGTGGAACTGTGTATGGATCCAGCATTTTGGACAACACACACAGGAACAAATAAGTATCTTTTAAATTCCAGCTTTAAGGGATCTGTCACCAACATCTGTGTAGTGGTCAGTACACTGTTTTGTTTTGTTTTGTTTTTTTCTTTCCATTTCAGTTTTCTTGAATAGGAGAATGAGAGTTTAGATTGTTTCTGACCTTCTTTCAAGATCTAGGCCATTTCTTAGGAAACTGCTTTGAAAAGAGCCACGTGAAAATTCTTGCTTTTCACTATGATTTTAGGCAAGCAATTCTTCTCCCTGGGTCTATTTGGGTTTGGCAAACAGGAACAGAAGGATCCTTCCTCTCAGAAGGGGTGTGTCAGTCAAGAGGCTTAATGGCTGTGAAGGCTCTTTGTGAAGTGTAAATGATTTATAAACTCACATCTAGAACTTTTTGAGAATTTACAGTCTCTTGCATATTGTTTTAGACTCTTTACATGGGAAATTTTATCCTCACAGCTATCTTAGGATACAGACCCATATATCTGAGGATAAGAAAAGCTCCTGTTCAGCTAAATGGAAGAAATTAGTCTGGGTTAGCCAGCCTTTTTTGGTGCTTTGTTACAATGCAAAGCCTACCCTTGGTAGCTGTGCAGAGAGGGTAGGCAGAGAGGGAGCTGTGTAAAATCCCAATTCCAGGGACATTGTGATGGTGATGATGACACTATATGTTTTACTTTAGTAAATATGACTATTTGAATATTGTCTATATTATAATGACATTTTTCAGATTTTTATTAGAGAAAAATAGAAATTGCCCTGGGATCATCACAGTACAAAATCATCCCTTTCTTATATCTGCAACCTTCTCTACTGTGTGCCTACTATGTGTTCGTGTTGGCACCAACCAAGTGCAGATGTGGTAGAAATAAAAAGACTCAACTTCCTGAGGTATATAAAACTTCAAAGTGGACATAGGTCTAATAATGGCATTGTCTGATGGTTGGTTTAAGCAGTACCACCATGCACAATGTCCCCTGGAAACCAGAGAAGGCTTAATAGAACATGAAGGGCTTTGCATGGGTAAGATGACTCAGAATTAAGAGTCATCTGTAAGCCCTGAACCCACCACCAATAAGGAAAGCATTCTTTTCCTCGTCTGGTGTCATGTTTCCTAAACCCTTATGTGCGTAGTTGTTCCACATTTTAATGTCTAGGAAATGGGATTAGATCTCAGGATTGCTAGCCTCCAAGTAACCAGCTTCATCAGCACTGCAGAGCTGGCCAGAGCTGCTCACACCACCATCACTTGACCATCACCCATCAGCATCACTTACCCGAGCCATATGACTGCCACTGCAACGTCCACTCACATTGACTGACGGCTAAAAGATCTTCAAGAAATATAATGCTCCAATTCTGCTTTGAAAGGAAAAGTTATTTCTACTCAGAAGAGAGAAAAAACACAGGAAAACAAAGGCATCATGATAAAGGAATCAAACACATCTGAGGGATTTCTCGCCAGGTCTAAAATAAAAATACTAAGTGACAAGAAAGTGTTGTCAGAGCTTTTCATTGACAGCCTCATCCTTTTTTTCTCATGGCACATGAAAGACTAGTACACCTTGTAACTGATACCTCGCTCTTAAGCAGGGTGCCATGATGAATGTCAATTAATCTAGGCAAACCTTGGATGTTTAGAAGCTGTATCAGTTCACTTTGGACTCTGGGTTCGCTTTATTTTCTACAAACAGAACCAGTTTTTAGGAATGCCTGCCAATCTATTTCTATGTCATTCATCATTTGAATGGATATTTTCCTTCCTGCCTTTTTTCCTTTTCTTCTCCTCCCTCCCCCTCCCTCCTTCCTTCCTCCCTCTCTCCTGTCCTCCTTTCCCCCCCTCTCTCTCCTTTCCCCCCTTTCTCTCTCTCTTCCTCTCCCTTTCTACCTACTGCACTGATACCATGCTAAACTCAGCCCAGTATTCAGCTTATTGAAAACAGCTTAAGCTCTAGGTTTTTTAATCCTATATATTAGACACAGCTTATGTCATCATGGTGATGGCCCCTGGTCACCCAAGGATGATCTTATTATCTAAGCATGTTATTTATAAGGAATTTCACAGCTGAAGTGAGGTACAGAATGACCTAGTCTAAAACAAGAACGATTAACAAGTTTGGAGCATAGCCAGGCTTGAGAACAAGGTTGTTATTGGCATGATTTTAATCATGATAGACAATTAGCCAGGCTTAATTATATTGAGACGGAAAACCAGAGTGAGCGGCAGTAATGGATTTCTCCAGGAACTCTCCTGTGTCTCCAACTCAAGCTGGCTGACCTATAAAGGGTGTAAAATGATAAAAGATGTTTGCCCACATGGACAGGCTGTGTTTACCTCGAGGAGCAGCCGGCATGGGAAAGGGGCTGAAGGACTCCCTCTTCCTCAGGGACCCAACACAAGCACAAACGGGATGAATTCTCCAGCTCTGCTGGCATTTTCCCATCAGCAAAGAGATGCAAAAGAGAGGAAAACATCTTTAAGCTGAACTTGGGCACATTAAATGTTAATGTGATTATGTAGCTGGGGATTCTTTAAATGTCGCCCGTGGCTGAAGTATTACTGCAGTTTCGTGTTAGCACTTTTTGGTGTTATAAAAGCTTAATATTTTCACTGACTGTGTCAAGCCCAAATAGAATACCCAGAACTTCAATAGAATCTGAGAGTGATTAGAATTTGAAAAAAAAAAAATAGCAATTTGATAGTCCTTGCCTCTAGGTTTGGAAATGGAATTTAAAAGGAAATCCTCCCAAAGTCTCTAGTCTCTTTTTCCATTATGGATTTTAATTGACTTATTATAATTGAAACATGGAAGAAAGAAAAGTTCTGTGGAATAATTGAAATCTCTATAGTTTGTATAGTCCTTTAGTCTTCATAGGATATACTGATATTTAATCTTTAGAGCAGAGATAGATATATGTGTAGATGCACATGTGTTCACACGAACACACACAGAGAGAAGTAATAACCTATTGTCTCATGTTAAAAGTTAAAAATGGCAAAGCTGAAGTTTAGGTGATGGGATATTTAAATTAAGTAACAAAAGTATACACAAAGCCTCTAATTGCAAGGACAGGATTATGCTGATTTGGGAAACAAAAAATGCCTAAATAGAGATGCATCTAAGGTGAGGGAGAGTTTGGCTTCTCCAGTGTAGTGGTCCTTTAGTGGGAAGGCACAGTCAGTGTTTATGTCTGAATTGTGACTGCCAGCCTGCCATCTTTCATCCATATCCTACTTCCTGATTTCTCTCACCTAGCTCCATCCCCTGAGTACTCATGGCTTCCATTTATTTCTAGGATTTGTGTACTAGTATTGAGAATACAAAGAAAAATATGCTATAACATCTAGCCCTGTACCATGGTTCCAAGTACCAAATTCATAATAGCAGAAAAGTGGAAACAAGCTAGATGACTGGATAAACACAATGGCATGTACACAGACACACAGTGACATGTATAATTTACTATCTACAGAGGATAGATAAATTGATATATGCTCTACGTGGATGTCCTCATTGTGTACCTGATGCCCAACAAAGGAAACAAGCCAGAGTGTGATATGAATTTTGCTAGTAACAACACAGGTCAACACGGTGCTGTTGGAGCAGAGTTGATACCCAGTACAAGAGTGAAAATGAAAATTAAGAATGACCCAGTGTATGGCAAATGCCTGAATGAAGAAAAGAACGAAAGCTCAATTTTTCTAGCTTGCAAAGTTGAGAAAAAAAATGAGTGCCCATTTCATGCAAAATCTACAGGTGCAGATAGAGAGCTTAGGAAAACAGTTATGTTTCTGTTGTGATGAAACCTCGTGAGCAAGGCAGCTTATGGAGGAGAGAGTTTATTTGGGTGTACAACTGCTATACTAGACACGTGCATACTTTGATGATATGCTGTTGTGCAGCAACCCTGCGAGGAAGCTACTGTTATCCCTGCTGAAGCAGTGCATGAGTTAAGCACTCATAAAGATGTCTAGGAATACAGTCAGAGACTGAAGTCACAGCCGTCTGGCTTCTGTGTTTGAGGGTACAGTAGTTTTTGAAAGACAGAGTGTTCTGTACGCTAGGGAAGTGCTCACCATTCATCTATAATTCCTCCATCCTAGCCCAGGGGACTCAGATCATATGCATCCAGAGCCTCTATGGCCTTGCCCTATAGTTGCAGTAAAAACCCTCCCTGCATGTGATAAGAAACTTCCTTAGTATAATGAGTCTACGAAAACTACAGAACTGCCAGATCTGAAAGTCTTCAGACTCAATTTTATACTCAAAACAAACTAACTAAAAATCTATTGTAGCTGTTACCCCAAGAGATATTCATTTCTGTTCAATCATCTCTCTACTTTGGATGTGGTACTGAAAGAGTAGGAAAGATGTAGCCCAAACAAAGCCCTGGCCTTGTTTTAAAATCTAAATGCATTGTTTATAGACCATCTTCACAACACAGGTAGGAGTTTGGCTTTTTGTGAAATGAGTAACATTTTCTATCAGAAACATGTCATCTTCTGTTATTAGTCTATATCCACTGTTCAGGAAGCAAAGACTACAGTGATCTCCTATGTGAGGAGAGGGTTTAGAATAAAGCAATCACATGGAAGTTATTAAGTTCCAGAAAGTCCTAGAGGTGTAAGAAGTTCAAGAAACCCACACATTTGTCTATATCTAAAATACTATACTATTAAAGAAAACTATGTCATATAGAGTTGTTCACCAAATTATAATTTTGATGCAGCACAGTAGTTAATAAAGTGAGAAATGAATCAAGAGTCTCCAGGTGTTGGTCTGAGACCTTCATCTGACTAACCTGGATAGGAACATGCCAAAGCAAAGCTCCATTCTTTAGGACAAAGTAATATCTACTGGGTAAATTAGTAAAATGATAAATCAAGGTGGTGTATCTTAGTATGTTTAGGCTGCTACCAAAATAAGATGCCATCAACAAAAGACCTTTAGTCAACAATAGCATATCACTCACAGTTCAACTGGCTGGGAAGCCCAGAGTCAAAGTGGTAGACTGTGTCTGATGAAGACAGGCTTGTTTCATAGACAATACCTTCTCCAATGTTTCCTCCCATGGCAGAAGAGAAATGGTTGTTCTCAGGGACCTCTTTCTATGTATACAAATCCCAGGTGACGGAGCTCCACTCTTGTGACCCAGCCATTTCCCAAAGGAAGACCACACACATAATTCCATCACACTGGCAATTAGATTTCAATGTAATAATTTTTGGATGGGACACAAGTATTCATAACATGTTGGGTCTGTATTCACTGAAATTTCATCCACACTCATGGCTTATGACTCATTCCTTCAATTTAGTTGCATTTGCAAGTCAAGTGTTTGGAGTAAAGGAGGAAGTTTGTCTCATTACAGTGTTTCATCTATTTACTTGCAGAAAGTACACAATTATGCCCCATTTAACTAATGTCTTATGCCTATAACTGGGACAGACACTCCAGTAATCCAGCAATCAGACATAAGGACTGAGGGTCATGCAAGTAGACATACCTGCAATTGAAGCACAGAGTAGACTGTGTTTATTGAAGTAAAAGCTTTCTAGACATGAGAGGAGAGATTGGACAGTATGGTCAGCCAAGGGTTAAGAACTGATCTCTTTGAAGGGTATTCCAGACTCATTTTTTCTATCTGCAGTATTCTAGAGCTGGCACTAATGCCTGTCTTTGTAAAAAGGTAGTTCTCCAACCAAGCAGACACAGCACCAGTGACAATCAGCCACCAGCTGAGATCAAAGATCTGAGCTTTCCTTTTGAGCCAGCTATTTCTCACCCTGTGTCACGGGGCCTGACCTTGGAGGTTCGCTTGTTTATTTTGTGGTCTCACTTCTGTTTCAGTGCAAATAATCTCTGCACAGTGGAAAGGCCAGTAACATCTTCCAGATAATTTCCTAGAAATAAAGTAAGTAGGGACAGAAAGCATCAGAAACAAAAGGACTGAGAATAGCTTATTTTGACCCTGCTGCCTGTGGGTGTAGATTTGAGAGCCAAGGATTTAAAAATATTATAAGTGTCTCTCCTTATGTGTTCTAGGTTGCAAATTTTTCTGCTAACTCTAAGTTTAGGATTAGGTTTATGTGAAAGCAGAATAAAGGGAAGGTGACTCAGTAAGGCTTTGGTTTGTGCTGGGCAGTGTTTATCACTTCTATTCTATACTTACAGACAGAGTCTGTGACGGGGAATTCGGGAAGATTGGAAACCAAAGCAACCTTTCCCAAAGTCATCACCTAGTGAGTGGCAAATAAGCCCAGCTGTAAATGTTATTCTCATGTAATTTCGTGGTGCAGTACCTATAAAATTTTTAATGTACATGTCAGTTGACTCTATGATTTCATTCCAAGTCTGTCTAATTATAGTTACATATGAACACACTTATTGGGATAACTACATCTATTCAATAACAATAAAATATTCATCTTGTGAATACATATTATAGGATGCTTATTACAATATTCATTATAATTGCAAAAGAAAGAGAACTGCCTCAATGTTCATCACTGTATTAAGGTTAACTACAGCATAGCAATTCACTGTGGAATATAATTGAGCTGATAAAAAGTGAAGTGGATTCTGGGTATGCTTTCCAGACTAGAGGAATGCCTATGATGGGAAAAAGGAGATTGCAGAGGAATGAATGTGTTACCATCACTTGTTCATTAGTGAGTGAGTGTGTGTGTGTGTGTGTGTGTGTGTGTGTGTGTGTAATAAAGATAATAAAGAAATGGGAAAAAAAAAAAGAATGTCAACAGCAGGTTGCTAGCACTGTTTTGTCAGAGGGGTTGGGTGGAAGAAAATGGAGAATGTAGCCAAGCCAGAATCTGTCAGCCAGAAATCATGAGCTGAGTGACAGAACCAAGTAAGAAAGCCAGGTGCTAGACTTGTAGCAGATCTTCTCCTTTGGACAGAGACAAGATCTGAAACCAGCTGAGGGTGGGTGTAGAGCTAGAACAGAAGTGGGAATGATAAACCAGCTTTAAATAATTGCTATGGCTCCTGCTGTCCATTCACAGATCTGCTCCATGGCCTATGAATGTGTAGGCTAGCGACAGGGCAAAGGTGAATCATGCTGTGAAGGCCTGAAGCTAGAGGCTGTAAATGAACATATGCTAAGAGTTTCTATTATACCCTCCCAGGCCAGGGAAGCAGGAAAACAGGCCTGTACTACTAACCCTAACCCAAACCCTGTGTGTAGTGTTTTGTCTCTTAGAGCTGTATCCACCACCATGTCCCCAAAGGCTGAGTCCTGACTAGATCTAGGCATTACCCATCTTCGCTTTCTGTATTTCTCCTGAGAAAATTTTTCTTTAATTTCTTGAAACCTTCCATGCCCCATCTTAGCCACCCATTTCGCCCATCTTTGGAGCCCCAGGGTGTAGAAGTCTCTGTCTTTTTTTGTGTTTTTCCTTCATGTGTGTCTGTGACTCAGACTATCTTATGTGTGTGCTAAACCCTATTTCATGAAGATTGATCACCTCCATCTTCTGGACTCTTTTCTTCCAAAGCCACTCACTGATGGCAATAACATCCCTCTGCGTCAGGCTTCACGGCTACACCCACAGCTCAGCCACATCTGTGGATCAGGGCAGCAATGAAGAAATAAGAAAAAACAAATGGCCTCCAAAAGCTCAATCCTGCTTTTCAGTTCCATAGTTCCTTGATACCTTGGGTAAAAGCTAGGGTCCCTTTATTGTGTACAATTGACTACCATTCCAGGAGTTTCAAGAAACAGTACAGTACACTCGGCACAAACTTGTTTTTCTTATCAAAAATCATATTGGCACTGGGCCTGTGTGTCTTTTCAAAGACAGCTCTTCTATTTTGTGTGTCTCCTCCCTGAAGATAACAGCAGTTAAAGTCTTGGTGGTACATGTTTTTAATCCTGCCACAGGAGGATTGATGCAAGTTTGGGGCTAGAGTGATCTACATGATAAGTTCCAGGTCAGTCATGACTATATGGCAAGAGCCTATCTCAGAAAAACAACAAAAAGAGTCAGGATCCTTGCCTTTAGGGAGAACAATGTAAAATCCTAGATAGGGAGCATTAAATCTGAAGACCAGAGAAGCATGTTAACAGCTGTGCACTCAAATAGAACCCAACCTGGGTCTCAGTGTGGGCAACAGTGAGGTCCCAGGGCCTCTAAGTGTTAATCAAAATTTTGTAAATTGCATGTTTCAACTGTACTTTGGGAGTGCATGATTTAAAGCAATTGTGAGGGACCCTCTAGTGCTACAAGCAATTAACCCTAATACATCTGTTTTGTAAATCTGAATTTACTCCTATGAATGGAGTGTTTGGAGAGTAGGCAAAGGACAATTAACTAGGGAAGACTACAGGAGAGAGTGAGTCAGGGACCAGACTAAGAGTAAACCATGGTAACAGAGCCCTGAACAGAGAAGAAGGGCAGGAAGCCCCAGTGAAATGCAGCCTGATGTCTGGGCAGCCATAAATCATTCCAAGTCAGCAATGAGGCCATCTGAGGATGCACAGAAGTTTGCAAGAGGCTCTGCCACATTCTCCATGCTGGCTTGCTTTGCCAACTTGACATAATCTGAAGTCTTCTGAGAAGGGAGCCTCCATGAAGTGTATGCATTGTGTAAGCTGTGCTGTGGGCATGCCTGTGAAGGATTTTCTTAACTGGGTTAATTGATGTGGGAAGAGACGCCTGGAATGTGGGTGGCTCCATTTTGTCAGTTGGATTCTGGACTAAACGAACCTGAAGGATGCAGCTGAGCACTGGTAAGCAGGTATGCATTCCCTTTCTTTGAGTTCCAGTCCCCTAAATGACCCCATGGTGATAGACTGGATACTGGAGTTGGGAGCTAAAATAAACTCTTTCCCCTTAAGTTACCTTTGTCAGAATACTTTATTACGGAAACAGAAGACCAGGGCCATCACCATCATGATGTCAGCCAGAAGAGCTTGTCCAATGGACCAGTGCTGCAGCAGGTCTGTGGGCTTACAGTGACCCACAAACAACCTATTGGGTTTAATATTAACATTTCCTTTTCATAGAGGGTAGAAACTAAGACCCTGGTGCTTATACTCACATATTCTTTGTACAACTTTGGTGGGTAGCAAAAGAGTAAAGATCTGAAGTCTATTGGTTCAGTGATTCTGGTCATATCATATCACATCATGCTCAGAATGGGGTGGGGGCAGACCATGGAAAGCAAAAGTACACCTTCAACTTCTAACAATTTACTTAATGTCTCATTGTCAGATATTCCCTGCTCTGCTTGTCAGTTTATCATATCAAATAATTTAGTCATCCTAGTAACTTTTCAACAAGGGGGAGGTGGGGGATGGGGAGGGAGAAAGAATGAATTACAAAATTAACATGGCTAGTATCAGAGAGCTAATAAAAATGTTAAGAGCTAACTTCAAATAAGGTCTTATATATTTCTCCCTTCCACCACCCTGGCCACTTGCTTTGACACCTGGGTGCAAACAGGGTTTTCTCCATCCTTGGGAGAGCGTTCCATAGGATGCCACAAGGAGGTAGAGCCAGAATGTCAGTGGGTGTCAGTCAAATGTGAACCAGGAGGAGTCACAGGACAATGGAAGTGCACAGGAGAGTGTGTAGCTGGCCCTGTGGGCTTAGAACCTGGCTGCCCTTATCCCTGTCTTTTTGGTACCAAAGCCAAGTTACTTGTGGCCATAGGTGAGCTCAAAGTCACAGAAGCTGTAAGGCGCAGTGCCAGGACTGACCAAGGTCACTTGTCTCACCCAGGAGTCACTTCCCCTCTCAGAAGTTTTTCTAGTCATTCTCCAGAAAATGATAAGCATTTTATCAGGCCTTTTCATTGACTTCATGTAGGCATAAGTGCTGTCCACTCTGGAATTGATACTTTGTCTCTTCTCTGTCTACATTCTCAAAACATAGAGTTAAAATCCCACCTCTCAGACCTGCTCTACAACTTTCTTCTTGAGTGACTTTTACCCACTCAACTTGCAGTGTTGTTTGTATGTCTAGTTCCCCCAAATATGCACTCAACTCTGACCAGCCTTCTCCATTCAAAAACCAGCCTGTCCTAAACAGTGTTCTTAAGAATCCCTACAAACATGCGCATCCCCAGCCCTCAAAACTTAGTCAACAGCAAGATCACCTCAACTTGTGTCAATGTCACATCAATTATTTTTTCCTAAGTGCTTGAAACCATGGAAAGTTTATCATCATATCTTTAGAGCTTTAGACTTAAGACCACCTGAAATACTTATCTACTATGCATCAACTGATACAATTTCTACTTACCATTCATTTCACTGCTAGGAAGTGGCCTTACACTCATACCTGCGAGGATTTTCCTGGTTTTTTACTATCCAACTAAACAATGCACAGCAGAGGGGAGATGCTCAATAGAAAAGTTGAATTCATAATTTAGCTATTGTCATTAATTACCAAAGTAATACATTGTTAAAGCAGAAAGATGGGAAATAATAGTAAAGAATGAATGAATGAATGAATGAATGGAGTGTACATTTCGGTTTATTTCTCTTACAACTTTTTCTATGCATATTTTTAAACTTAAATGGTTGAATATACTCAACTTATATCTCATTTTTAACATTCAGCATCCAAAAGCAACTCTTTACATTGTGTCCCATATCTCACATGATCTGTGTTCAAATATACATCATTTTTCTTGGTTTTCTTCCTGACTACTCTTGCCTAAGTGTCTTCCCTGTTCTTTGTTTTGGTTAAGTGAGATAGTATAATACATGGGCAAGAGTGCATGAGCACAGTATCAACATTTCCACTCCTCAATGTCTTTATTTACAAAATGGGGACCAAAAAAAAACCCTCGGCCTTTATTACTTTACAGGATTATGCCAAGATCTAATGAGGTATTGTGGCAAACATCTCATTAGATATTTGGGGTGAAAGTCATTTTTTTTAACCATAGCATTTGTGCAAACAGAATAAGATTTACAGGAGAGACTGTGACAATGAGTCATTTGTAAAGCAATTTGACATTGTGAATAAAAAGCTATTGGCAATTTTTCTATGCTGAGTGAGACATGTCCTAATGTTTGCACTTAATATGCTAAATAGTTGCCAATGCCTAATTCTAGGCTTGTACCCTTTAATAGCCTGGTTTCCCCCCTTTTGGAATTTTCTCTTTTATTTATTTATTTTATTAACAATTTTCAGCTGTAAAGCTGAGGTCAATTATTTTTAGCTATTCCTTCAGCCTGTCTCATTAGCAAAAGGCTTTGAGGTAATAACTTGGGCATATTTGATGATTGTTCATTTTGAAAGATGTCATTTTAAGAGTTTTCTGGGAATTTCAAAGCTGCCTGTGGGGGATCTGTTTTATGCCAAAAATGTCATTTCACATTCATCCCTACATACTGTCTTATGCTCGGCCCTTATAAATGTTTCACAGCACCTGCATTTTTCATCATGGCTCTTTCCTGTGAACTTGGGTTTTTTTGTGGCTCACCTCCACAATCTGTCTGAAGGGGAGAAAGTGATATTTTTTAAATGCCCCTCTCCCCCTTTGTCACAGAAGATAAAATTCCCCAATTATTTCCCCCCTGCTTAGATATTTATATTAATATTTCAAATAATAGATTTCATATAGTGTTATTCATGAGCCCATGTATTAAATTTAAAACAAGTGTATTTTTAAAAATGAATTTTTAATCTATGTTTAATACTTGAAGCAAGATTTGTGTTGACTTAATTTGGTCATAAAGGAAATGTATAAAATGGCTCATACTCATTCGTTCCACAAATATATTAACAAGCTTATCGATTGCTTTCCATATTATCACTTTTAATCATTATAATAAAGTAGCAATTTAGGAATTATCATCATTGTCATCATTATCAATATCATCATCATAATCACCATCATTATCATCCCTACCACCATAATATGGTAAAGAAAACTGAACAATAAGACTGTAAAAGGCTTATTTAGATGACTCTTTGCAACAGTGTGGAGTTTAGGGCTTGGGTAGAAGAATCTATATGTAGAAAATCCTTGAGTCTAGAGATTAGCTGGAAAACTAGAAAATCTGGGGAGACAGATACCCAGAATTGCTAGCAGAGTAATTCAAAATGGAGATGCAGAAGTGTACAGGCCACAGCTAACTAGTATCTTATTTTCACCATCTGAATATTAAATACTGTGAGATGGGCGTCTTTGGCTCCCATCTTAGACATTATGACATCATGGATAAGGAGTGTAAACTGTCCATAGGGATTTCTATGGAAACGTTTCAAGTTATTCTGCTGAACAGCAAAGCTGATGAACTACAAATCTGTGCACACAATAGATCAGAGATACTCCTGTTTGTACCACCTGAATGCTTAATCACTCAGATATTGTGCTGGTTTCTAAGCATTATATTGAAATGAACTTAGCAGAAACAGAAATTTAACATGCCAAATCCCTATGAGAAGAGAGACTCTGCCTTTAGTGGGAAGATGATAAGAATTTGTCACAAATTCTCAGAACTGCTCCTCTTCCTAAATGGCTGCTATGAGATCTATCAAGACTTGTTGTAAGAATTGAATTAGTTATTGTAGTATTAGGTTTCTGACCCAGACATTCAGGCCTAGCCCTGAGATTCAGACCCACTCACAGCCCCACTGCCACTTAGCACCAAATAATCACACAAAGGCTTATATTAATTTTACACTGATCAGCCGAGGGCCCAGGCATATAATTTGCTAACGCCTTCATCTTAACTCAACTCATGATTCTTATCTTGTTCAGCCATGCAGCTTGGTACCTTTTCTCAGCAGCACTTCAACTTCTTTCCTCTGCTTCTTCTGGTATCTCTGGCATCTCTGTTCTGCTCTTCTTGTTCCCAGAGTTTTTCCAGTTTGATAGCCCCACCCACACTTCCCGTCTGCTTGCAGCCAATCAGTGTTCTTTATTAAACCAGTAGATGGGACAATCATTTACAATGTAACAACATAACCCCACTACAAGTTATAATTATGATTATCCAATAATATGAGAATTCTCAGAAAGTTGATTAAAAATACAATAACCCCATGTATGGGCAGTAGATAAGGTTTTTGAAGAAAATTACTCAAAATGGAAACAAACTAAAAGATTCTAAATATTCATTTTAAACATGTCACCATCATCTTTCCATGTGAGGTAGAGTCCATGTACCTTTTTCTTACATCTGAATACCCATATATCAGATTATGTAACAAAGACAGAAGATGATATATCATAAGGGGCTATACAGCCTTCCCTCTCTTAGAACACAAGCCCTGGCACCCAAGCTGACCCCTATGGACCCCTGTGAAACCAACACACTAAGGAGATCAGAAGAGTAGCTACAAGGAAATGGAAGAGGTGCACCTCCCACACTGGCTCCAGTTGGCAGAATTGTCCCAGCTTCGCCTGTTGTCACATATATGAGTACCAGAGTCACAGATGAGGCTAGCTCTGAATTTCAAGATTCCCAACTAGCGTCAAGGGTAGTAGAGAGAAGCTGGTACCCATACAGCATAACCACATGAGAATCTGTGAGCAAAATACATGTCACTTCTGCTTTAAATCATTAACTTTCTAATGTTTTGATAACCAGGACATCACTGATTAAAAATAATAATACAGAGAGATAAATAGCTTCTTTAAAACTATTGAAATCACTGTGTAGTGATTATCTGATATAGCAAACTTCTGATGGAGAGTCAAGGTCTTTTCTTGGAGATAATGGCTTACTGGCCAGAGTCTTGGTGCAACCATGAGGGTGCTATTTTGTGAGTCACAGTATATATAATTCTGTTAGAGTGCCTGAAAATACATAAGAAAAACTTTGCCACTTACCCATATCCTTTTAAAGGTTCTGTTCTTATTAAACCCCTGGTTTATTTTATCGTCTTTTCAAATCTTTCAACATAGAGTTCAACAAAAAAAAAATTTCTTCTTGTAAATAGAGTGCATATATATATATATGTCACTTATATGAATTTCAGCATAATAATACCAAGCACAGTGTAAATAATAAATGTATGGTAAACTGCCATAAACATATAAATACATGTGTACAGCTGTACACCTTCTTTCAAGTCTTACAGTTTTTTTGAGATTTAGTACAATGTGTTTTTATTATAATCACTCCCTCTATCAACTCTCCCCAGGACACACACACACACACACACACACACACACACACACACACACACACCCAACATTGTCTTTTATTATCAAACAATGATCAAGGCCAATTTGTGATGTCCACATATTCTTGGGAGTGTCCTTTCCACTTGAGTGTGCTTGATTTCCCAGCCATGTGCTACACACTTAAGAGAAAACTGATACTCTATCTCCAGCAGCTAACAATTGCCAACAGCTATCCAGCTCTGGTTGGGATGTGGTGTCCATCTCCCCTATCCATGCTAGGATTGTATCTGGCTATGCTTTCATGCTCTCACAACTATTGTGAGTTCACATATGTGACTGCCCTGCTGTGTCCAGAGGACATGTTTCTGGAAGTCATCCAAAGCCTCTGGCTCTTGCACCCTTTTAGCTAGTCTTCTCCAATGATCCCTGAGCCTTGCAGGGAGGCCATTTATTCCTGAGAAACATGAAGTTTCTTATTTTCTGCACCTGGGCCAGATGTGTTAATCAATATCTTCTGTGAATAGAAGCATCTATGATAGGGATTGAGAGATGCCCTAATCTATGGGTGTAAGATAAGTCATTAGGAGTTTAATGTTATGTCTACATAACACAATAATAGTAGCAGGTTCTCTCCTATGGTCCATGATTTGTTTATCCATAAGTTCTTAGCCCAATATGGTACCAGATATCGGCTTTATCTTTTGGATCAGGACTTAAATCTAATCAGAAAGTAGTTAGCTACTCCCATGGTGTTAATATCACTATTGAACCAATGAATATGTCTTAGGCAAGCCAGCCACTATTGTAGATGGCAGGGTTCACTGCTGAGTAAGATTGATGGTGACTTTTCTCCTCTGTTTTCATACATAGCACCTTTTAATACCATGGGAGCTAGCCAGTAAGGATAAAGCTTCCAGATCAACACCTGCTTATTCATGTCATATAGATATCTATGACTCAAGTATGTTGTGTCTTCAGCAATAAGGTCCTGCTGTCAAGTTCTGGAGGATTACCCAGAGCACTGGCAGCAGACTATAATGTTTGGAGGTCTTTGGGATCTCAGTGTCTAACAAATACAAAAGAAGTAACTCATTTATGGCATAGGGCTTCGATTTGTTAGTCTCTAGTGTCTAGTAGACATTGTTGCCTCATTATAGGGTAACTCTTATGTGTATGCATAGGAAACTTTTATAGTAGTCAGTTTTTTGTCATTTTCAAAAAATCTTTAGCATTAGCTATCTCTCCTATTCCCTTCAATAACCTGCTCTCACCCCCACCCCAACTCCAATTTAACTCTTCTTAGCCATTATTTTTTTTAATCTTTTATTACAGTGTGCTCTATATATCTTCAATTGAAAGACTCTTCCTGAGGCCCCTCAGTAATTTTATGACCTCTCTTAGTATTTCAAATGAGGCACACATATTGGAAGATTTAACTAACATCCACAAATGAAAGAAAACCTTCAACATTTTCAGAGATTCTTAGAGTAGTCTCCTAGTCATTAATGTTTTTGATGTTATAGGTACCAGTCAATAGAGTTATCAAAACAATCGAAACCCCATTAATTTATCAAATTAGATAAGTGAAGATTGGTTATAAGAGCATCTTACTTCATAACATTTATAAAAATCGCTTATATATAGCAGGTACTCATTAACTATTAATGTGGTTAGCTACTATATTCTAATATGAAAAAAGATAAGCTTACAAATAGTCCCCGCCACCAGATTCCTGCTGAAGAGTTTTATTAACAAAGGGTTCTTTGATGGCCCTCTAAATTTCATACCATTGCAGCAAATGCATTACATTCCTATTTATGGAAAGCCATTTCCCATGGGTTAGGGTTCAGATCGTGTGCATAATATTTTCAAATCACTTGTTAAAAATAAAATACATCATGACAAGCCTTTCTAATACTGTAACTACTGAATGCACTTCCAGTTAGAAGGAAAATCTACCCCTGCAGCCCTGAGACCCTGAGATTTCTCTAGCCCCCAGCCAAATCTTTGTGCAGCTGTAAATAGGATAGAATCCAACATTCTGGGGAAAGTACTGCATTTTAGGATGAGGTGTGTAATTTACTGTAAAGTCTATCATAATAGAATCTAGCACTTACTCACTGCTTTCATCAAAGCACAAGTCTACCTCCCTTTAGACCAGTTCAACTGAGCCATCCTGTATTTTGCCAGCAGATTGATCCCTTGACCCTGAAAGCTCAGCAGTCAGAATGGCCCTGCAGCTCGAAGCCTCTGGAACATGGTTCATGAGGATCTTCAAGAAATGGACCTTTGCTTTTTATTCATCCTCTCTGGGATTCACTCTGTAGCTGTTTGAATAAGAAATCTACTCCCTCTGGACTTGGGTATTTGAGCACTTGGTCTCTGGGTGATGATGCGGTTAAGGGAAGTTTAGGATGTGTGGCTTTGCTGAAGGAAGCATGTCACTGAGGGGTAATAGGGTTCATGGTCTCACCTCACTTCCCATTTACTCTCTCTGCTTTGTGCTTGTGGTCAAAGGTGTGATCTCTCAGTTCCCTGTTCTGTGTCTGTGCCTGTCACTGGCTGTTATGCTTCTTGCCACAATGGACTCTTCACCCACTGGAATTATAAGCCAAATAAACTCCTTTCATGATTTGCTTCTGATAATGGTGCTTTATCACAGCAACAGAAATTTAAATATACATACTTCTACTCCTGATAGGGCTGAGGACCAAAGCAGCATGTTTGGGCACTGCCCGTATTTATGCCCAGCACTAAGCTGTGTCAATGAGCAGTACTCTCTCTGACTTGCAATCAATTCCTTCCAAACTGTGGGAGTTGCCCCAGTAAGGAGTCCTGGTAACAATTTCATTGACTTCAAGCATTTTTAAAATCAGGATGGAAAGGAATAATGAAAGAAAGCATGACCACATGGAATGAAACAGAACAAGGGGCTGGAGAATATTACACAAAGTATTGGTTATTAGATTTTGGGTTCAGGTGTGTGTGTGTGTGTGTGTGTGTGTGTGTGTGTGTGTGTGTGTGTGTGTGTTTTACACTGGTCATAAAGTAATAGCAACAAAACTTTCCCATCAGCACCCATTTGTATTGTGCCCATTTTCTCATTTTCCTGGTAAGAATGTGCACACAGCACATTCCTGTGTCTTTCTGACAACTTCCAACACTGTCTCAGTGTAGTTTTACTTTAGAATATATAAGTCACTTTTCTTCCCACAGCAGGCTTCTGAATTTAGAACTATTACTATCCCAATTTTATTGGCAGATATGTGAAATAAATTGCCTAATGTCACAAGATTGACAAATAGGAGACCTGGGATTTGAGCCCATTGCTTCTGAGTTCCAAGCCCAGGCTGTCAGCCATTTAATTGCCCAGTCTGTCCCTCACACATTCGGCTGGACTCAGAACTTTTCCTCTTCTGCTTCACTGAGATATAGCCTTCAAGATGTACTTGTCACATTGTTTAAATGTCTGCCTCCTAGCAGTAAGTTGTGACAACTATAAGGACAGGAATCCCTTCTCTTCCTCTCTTTTCCTGTCTTGTGGGAATATGCACATGTATGTCCCCTGCCCTGAAAGCCTCAGTCACCAGTAGTCATTATCATATGTTCTTCACAGACAGTACAGTGTAGTACATCACACTCAGGTGAACTGACAAATTTAACTCAGAAGCTTGGCTCAGGTGCCTTTTCCTTCTTTCTACTATGATAAACACATAATGCTATTAAATAATAGAAATCATCACTCTGGATAGAGGTCATAGAAAGTCAAAGAAATCACAGAAGTATCAGCAATTTTGTAGACAGATAAAGCATGATCAGAAATGTTACACAAATATTGAATATGCATTTTTCACTTATAACTACACTGTTCATAAACATAACAAGGAATCAAATTTATCTCTTTTTTAAGTACTACTTCATTTGGTCTATTTATTCTTTCCTGCAGCAGACAGTGTGGATGTAAATCCTGTGGTTTATCCTGAAATATAGGAATTCCCTGTCTATACTGGGACACAGTAAGTAAACAGGTAGTTAGAACATGGTTTGGGGTAATTTTATCTAGCAGCAAAGGGTCTGACTCAAAAGTCAGTTGGCTTGAAACTCTAGGCTGGTCTCTCCCAGCAAAGATCTGCCACACACTGAGCAAGGTATGACACTAGCAACCCTCTGCAGTACATTGGACATAAGCACTTTAGTGGATGTCCAAGTCACTGCTTTATCATCTTTTATGGCTGCCATTAGAATACATGCCCAAACATTCCTAAGCAAATACAATTCTTGTCTTCTAAATACCTATGTTTACACCCCAAGAAAAGTCTGTCTGTCACCTTCTCATTAAAGAAGCTTCATTTGCAACAGATGGAGATGATTACAGAGATCCTCACATGGTCAAAATATAGAGAAAACAAAACTGTGGGGTGCCCAATCCCAACTGATACATCTGCACCAGTGTGGCATCTGTACCTAAGGCTCACACATACATACACACAAACACATACACACACAAGAGGATAGAGCTAGGACACCTGTTGCTAGATATTGTCACTTTGGCATTATAGGAAAGATGCATTCAAGAAATCTCAATAATATGGCTATCTAAATAAGATTAGAAAAATGGCAATATCATTTGGCATGCCAATGTCTGTGGTGGAAACTGCATGTGGCCCCATCTCTAGAGGAGAGCTCTGTGATCATCAATGGATGCTGAGACAGGGAGAATTCATTTCTTTCAGGCGTAAGCTCATAGACTGACCAAGTGGTCAGTTCTGGACACATGTACATACCAGCAATGTTAAATGGACTCAGTAAGTAGTATGAACATGCCTCTGTGGGGTGTGTGTGTGTGTGTGTGTGTGTGTGTGTGTAACAATAATAATAAAAGAGGTTGTGGATTTGGGAGTCTATATAGGAGAACTTTGAGTGGGATACAGGAGTGGAGTGATAGAAATACAGTGCTCATATATCGCATTCTTTAAATTTTTTGAAAACATGCACAAAGGACTTTGCACAGAGACAATCACACAGCTCCATATAAATAGAAAGGATGAGTTGACAACCAGCACTAATATTTTTATATGTGTGACATTAGGCAAGGGACTTGACATGCTTCCTTTTTCTTTAATTTTCTTGGCCAAAAAAAAAAAAAAAAACCAAACAAACAAACAAAAAACCTGAATTAGACTCTTAACTACTATTTATTGGTCAGCCTCTGTGTGTTCATTGACCCAGGCATCGTGCTAAGCCTTTCCACATATGAGTTACAACAGGATGGTGAAGATGTGGCCTCTTGTCATTTTAGGATGGCGCTATGTTCCCTGGGTCCTAGGCTTGAGAATAGATCCTCTTTCCTCACTCCTCTTTAAAGCAGCATTGTAACATGTTTTCTGCTTCACATTTGCTAGAGTCCAACACTTCCTAGCTTCCTACTTCATATATTTTCATGGGACCATTATAGTGTATATTTATATTGTAATAGTTCTTCCTTACACCCTCACACAACCTGCTCTATCTCAAACATTAAAGTGCATGTAAGAAAAATGTCCCCTTCTTAAAAGGAATATCCTTATTTTGTCAAATGAAATTTTTTTATCAAGAAAATATCAACATTCTTATGTCTCATAATAGGATAATTCTATCCTGGCTCAATATTATGCTATAGACCCGTGATGCTGAGGCTGTTCTCTTTTACATCGAAGCCTAAGCATGGAAGGCTTTCTGAAGCAAATTATGGAAACTGTAAGTTCATATCTCCTAATGGAACAAAAATTGTACCCATATTCATCAAATTAACTCACTATGATTTCCTCTTTTTGAATTAAACAAAATTGGTCTATTTAGCACACACAAATGGAGTGGTCAGTGGAATGCAGAGTATGGACTAATTTTCATGCCTGAGAAAATGGAAAAACCCAAAAGCAGCCCTCATTTTCACAGCAAAGGGCTGGATGAGCCTTGACATTGGAATCAAGTGTCAGGCACATGCTTGTTTTCATTATGTACTTGCAATGGCCTTGCTGGCTGCTTCATGGAGAGTTATACACATAAAATACACAACTTCAGGGCCAGTGGGGTGGCTCAGCAGGTAAACACACTTGCTGCCAAGCCTGATGCCCTGACCCCAGAGCCTACATGGTGAAAGCAGAGAATGGACTTTTGAAAGTTTTTCTCTGGCCTTTCGCATTCATGCCTTGGCACTTGCATGCCCAAAATAAATTAATAAATCTAACAATAAAAAAGCACAGGTCTGCTAACTACTTCAGTATCTCAGATTCTATACCTAATATTGTCACTGTTCCCATATTTTAAAAAGGAACAAAAGCTATTAGCCATCTTAAATATGTTAATATTACTGTTAATGTGATTTTCACATAAAACATCACATTTTCATTTAAGAGTTTATTTTCTAAATGTCTCCTAGAATCTAGAAAAAGGTATTGTTCCCCTATGCTGACTATAAATCCTATGACATGTTTCTGCTCCTCTTGAACAGATATTCTACTTCCTGTCCCCTCTTCACTATGGGCACCATATCATTAAGGATGTAATAGGCATTTTTGTAGCTATTATAGTTAAAATATATATGTATACAGAAATCAGTATGGTGAACGTTTGATAGGATGACAATGAATTCAGATGCCCCCAAAGGTATTCAAGGTACTCAGATTCAATTTATTGATGACAAAGAGAGGTTTGTGGCAGCTTCTCTTTGTTGTCTTAGGCAGCTGTAAGTGACCAGCATTGGGCTGGAGCCTCTGGATGTATGACTACTTATAAGAGCTGCTTTGGGATGCCAGGCCGTGTACAACCATCACTTAATCCTCACAACTCTAGTTTAAGTTAGGCCCTGAGAATCTAAGTCTAAAAAAGGGACTCTTAAGTAACTGATGTATGGAGGTATGCAGAAGGGAGCAAGGCCAGCAGGAGAGTTGTGACTAGGAAAGGTGTGATATGTAAAGCTTCTACTCCAACTTTGCCTCATCTTGAGGCAGTGGCCCAATGGGAGCCTCAGGAGAAAGAACCCAAGGTACAAGGAAGAGTGTTCCACTGCAGAAGACCAGGAAGGACTCATGAAAGATATTAAGTAGACGCCCAGTGCCAACAGCAGCATGTACTCCTCATGTGGAGCAGGGATTATTGTCCCTATCTTTCAAATGAGGGCTGAGGTCCTCAGTTTACTTTGCCCAAAGTCACCCTTCGCAGACTGGGATTGGAACATAGGTCCACAGCTTCATGATCAAGACTGATTCTACTATGAGCAAAATTTTGTAAGCTAAAGGCATGCTCAGAGTCCTGAAATAGCAGAGAGGAGACGGTGCTGGGCTTCTCGAAGAGGACCAGGAGTATGATGCTTTGTGCAGTATAAAGAAGGCCCTCCTACCATACTACATAAAATAGAGATGACTCTATTCTTAAAATCCACAGTCATAAAGAAGGACGATTTTATTACATTTTTTGTTGCAGAAGGCAATTCTGCTGTGCACTGTAAATATAAAGATATGAACCTGCTAAGCAAAGTAAAAAGAGAGTCGCATTTCTAGGGGACAAATACTTCCCTAATTAAGGGAAGTGGGCAACAACATTGCTTTTCTCCTCTAGAATTACCCTCTATGGGTTGTAGAATGGAAAGCAGCACATGCCATTTCTCCTAGAGCTGGTTGGTTCTACAATCGCATGTTCCAGGAAGTCCCTGGAGCCCAACAAACTTGTGCAGCAAAGAGAACCAGTCTAGAAGCCCACTCCTGAGCTTTCCTAACTGCCTCTCCAACTCATCCCACAGGGAATAAGAAGATACACAATCTCCAAAGGCTTTGCTTTCCTCATTTGCTAAATGGCAGTGATATGCTCCCATGTCTCCTGCATCCTCAGGTTTTGACCGCTGTCATCTTTTCCCAGCCTCCAGACCAGTGGTTCAACCTGTGGATCACGACCCCTGTTGGGGCACAAATGACTTGTGAGGGTTAGTATATCAGATATCCTCCATATCAGATATGTAAATTATGATTTATAACAGTAGCAAAAATTACAGTTGAAATAGCAATGAAAATAATTTTATAGTCCTTAGTCATCACAGCTTGAGGAACCGTGTTAAAGGGTTGCAGCAGTAGGAAGGTTGAATAACACTGCTCTAGACTGTATTGTTTTTCTTCTGAATGACTCAGGTTTTCTATCCTCTACATGGGTTCTTTTTAACTTTGTTACATTTGTCATTTTAACTTTGAGAAATGCCCATATCAACATGTCTAAAGCAGTCTATAATATGGATGTGTGAGGACTTTGAAGGTGACCCATCAGCATGTGAATTATGATTCTAAAGCCAAGCATCACATAACAATGCACTGCACTAGACTCCTGGACTTGCACATTAAGGAAGTTTTAGCTTCACTGTTGGTGAAAAACTGCTTTCTTTAAATACATGGAAAACATTCCATTCACAGAGTACCTCTCTTTCTCCGTGCCCAATTGGAGGGTACTGGTTTGTTCTATCAGTAATTTTAGTCATCATGATCTCTGATATGTCTGAGGCTGGGTGATAGATCACATCATCCTGTAATATCGGGCTCTGCCATTGATCTTGGCTTTACGTTTGGTTCATCATATTCTCTTCAAATATCTCTAAACAAAATAGTCTGAGAAAGTTGAAATTGGATGCCAACTATGCGCTCCTTTGATTCGACTCCATTGTGGTGATTAGAGGCGTGTTTGTCTTGTTGCAGATCAATTATTTTGAGGACTCAGAATTTCTTGTGGTCTTGAATTATGAGGGTGATTTTTAAGTAGGCCATAAAAATTCCTGCGAATGATTTGTTTAATTATTGTCTTGCTCCTCATTTGCATTTTTATCTAAAACTCTGAGAACTGAAATCTATATTCAATTCCATTTTCTGTGAGCTACAATTCGCCTTATTGGGAGAAATATCTGGACTGTGCTTTGTTTATGGAATTATATCAGCAGGCAGCCAAATGTCGGTAAAGTTGCTCTGATGGCTACAGACAGTGTTCTTTTGGCTGCTTTTCCTCGGGTCTAAGACAACATTTGATGGTTATTCAATTGCCTCAGTTCTTTATGTCACTTGAGCAATTATTAAGGTTTTAATATCTTTAGACTTTCTCATTCTGAATTAGCCTTCTGAGAGTGGAGAATTCTGGCTCATTGCCCAGAAGTTGTTTTGTTTATTTGTTTCTCTGCTTCGTTTCTTTTTTTTTTTTTCTAACTTTCTTGAGAGACTGTCCTTTCCATGATACATAGCTAAATGCATAATAACACAGTGAACCCATCATAAAGCAATTTAACACCGTCACTTTACCACTGAGACAAGCATAACATGCTGTAGTAGAAGGAACATTTTAAAGTGGTAGGAATGTGCTTTGCAAATGTTTCTGTTAGGTTCCACACAAGAAGAGCTTTGGAAATTCTGGAGTCTTGACTGAGATAAAAACTGTGAAGAAGTAAAATACGGGGAGAGGGGGGTAAAAGCTGCAGTTGCAAAATACACAAAGCACAACATTCTCGAGGTGCTGATGCCCACAGTGCCAAGACAGCTCATGTGGATGGAAGGATTGTGAATGCTCGGCCGTCAGATCGGAAGGCGTAGAACAGATCTCGTCTCTGGCTCTCCATAGAGACTGAGTTCTGTGCCTGTTCAAGGACTTCTTTGAATTAGAAATACATTGGGGAGAGAAGTAGCAAATCTTGAGTCCAAGTCTAATGTTCTTTCACCCTCAAACTGCTATAAATGTGACAAATTGTCTTATTAGTTTAGCCTAGTTCAGCATTTCCTCAAGTGTGGAATGTTAATAGGTGTTACATGAAATAATAGTTTCATGGTCAAATGAGTATAGAAAACGATGTTAAATAAAATTAAACACATTTCTTCATTTCAGGCTTCTCTGAACCTTTAATATGTTAATATATATTGTGACTCTCCTAGAGGGAAATCAGATATACAGCAGGTCTCAAACTTACTTGACCAGAGAAAATTCTTTTGCACAGAATAACTCACAAAACACATTTGAAGAAGTTCTGGACTCCTGATAGAAGGCAACCTCTTTGTATCAGTCAAGGAATTGAAGGAACAATGCCTTAAATTAGACTTTTCAAATGATGAGATGAACCATGTGCTCTACACCTATAGATACGAACAGAACACTGAGTGGGCAATGAGGGTGAGTCGCCTAAGGTCAACAATGAAAGACGCATAACTACATGACTGAAAAGGCAAGAATGGGGACCCAATGCAGCTAAAAGGGACCCTCAAGAGTAGAATTTATAGGATAATGAGGTTTTTAAAATACCCAACCATCTTTCTCCACTTTATCCTCTGTTATTGGACATATCTGATCCAGAGCAAGCCTGACATAGCCTCATGTCTGAGGTCAGTCTCTCAGCTCCAGGGGATGCCGTGTGTGCTCTGACTAAAGTCAGCTCCAGAGGGATGCTGTGTGAGCTCTGGCCAAGGTTAGTTCCAGGAGGATGGTGTGTGTGCTCTGGCCAATGTGTTAACAATTTGAATGTGTTAATTGCTTCCTTGCATTTCACCATAATCCAACAATGTAGAATTATGACCATTTTCACATGGAGTAGGATGGAGTGGGCACAAGCACACTCAGCTAGTGAGAGATAGATTCAGTCCGGTTTTATCTGTCTGCTTTCCATTGCTGAGCTGGAAAATATTGGACTTTAAGGAAAGCTTGAAGCACTCATAGAAAAAAAATTTCATCTTCAATTTTTAGAAAATGTATCTTATCACTAACATGATTAATCCTCTAACGGAATGAATAAGTTTAATTTGAAGGGAATTATCCCTGCAGGAGCAGAAGACCTATTCATCTCTATAACCCAAAGACCTGGCTTAGCATACCACTCAGCATAGTTAATATTTGTTGAATGAAACAAAATTGTAGAATGAATTAATGAATGCATGAGCAAATGGATAAATGAGTAAATGAGGGGACTCTAAAGCTGCATTCCAAGATTTGCTTGGCTCTCTCTTAGGACAGGACTGGCTCTCTGGTCTGTTTTAAAATGTTCTAGTTGTTTGGAATGGGGCTATTTTCATCTTTAGCATCTGCTCTGACTTTGCTTCTTGAATGGGTGTGACACCCCCTCCCCAATATACACATTAAACATACATGTGTTTGCACAGTTCCATGTGTTGTTCTGTGCCTCTGTCTTTGCCACACCAATTCCTTTGTTTGGAGCCACCAGATCTATGATACTAATCTTTTGAAGGTACCAATGATCACCAAATCCTACACCAAACCTCTTCTTCCCTTAAGACTACAATGGTAGCCCTACGTTACTCATTACCTTAAAATGCATCCATCTAATTTGGTTTGAATTACATTTCTCTGCTACAGTTAACATTTCTGACAATCCCAGTGAACGTTACTCAAGCAACTGTTCCTCAGTGAACTCTTAGATTCAACTGGGAGGAAATTCTCCTTCAAGGCTATTTCTTTCTCCCATTCCTCCTTCTACATTTTACATCTCCCAACATCTCCCTGTCTTCCCTCCTAAGCTCATTTGTTCACTCATTCATGAAGTCTCTAATTTACTGAACTCCTCCTGTATGCCAACCACTATCTCAGTGAAGCTGATATCAATGTACAAGGAGTGTGGATTACTCACAGCTTTTCATGGAAACCTCACATATCAAGCATGATAACATAATACAATGTGCTAAGGATTGCAATGGAGAAATAAGTTCAAGGAAAAAGCCTTGGCCTAGCATCTCCAAGAATTTGGAAACAGCATCTCCTCCAAGCAACCTATACATGTTTATTAAATGAGAGAGTAAGGTAACACTTGAACCAGACCTTTAAAAATATATAGCTATAAGCTCAGCTCAGGCTTTCTGTGTTTACATTGAAAGAAAATATTCTTTCAGTTCTTAAAGTCTGATATCAGATAAGCATCCTCAATCCTATCTCTACTGTATTTGTCCAATGATAGTAGAAGCATCTAAGTTTACTTATACTTTTTTTGCATATAGTACATATCATGATGTTGAGGAGGTGGTAAAATGGTCGAGGATTCACTGGTTTAAATCTGATAGAGCCACTGTATATAAGCATTACATCTTGGAGGGTGATATTTCAAGTGCTTAGAGTTGAAGATGTGGCTCCATCCCAGGAGAGATTCCTCAGGCAATGTGTGTCAGATTCTAGCATTAGAAGCATCCGAAGTTCTTGTTACAATACAGATTGCAACTCTATGGCGCGGCCCCTGAGCATCTGTCTCTAAAGTGCTCTTAAGTGGTGATGATATTGCTGACCCCTGGACTTTAGTTTGAGTAGCAAGGTGAAAGAAAAAGTGAAAGACAGAAAAATGGCACTCACTGAGTTTCTGTTTATATCAGGTATTATGCAACTTGTTCATTTTATGAAGACTCACAGACTGGCTACACATCCATATATTCAAGATAATTTTTTTAAATATACACAGTCTCAGGCTTTACTCTTACAGTTGCTGATTCAGATGGCCTGGAACAGAAATAGAAATCTCATAATTTTTTAAAGGACTAAGGTGAGCCTGATATATTTTCAAGGTAGCCGTCTAAGAATGATCCTTGCCCTGACAGTATTGTCCTCCGTCACACTGCTGATTGTATCATATTATGTAGCAAAGGAGGATTTGGGGGAGTGAGGTATGGTCTGCTCTAAGCAGTATTTTCTCTGGCTTGTGCCAGACAAAGACATGGAAGAATTGCCAATGGTGAGAAACAATGCAGGCCCTCAGGCCTACACTTCGTGGAGCTGAATTCTGACAATTATTGAGAGGACATGCAAAGCAACTTCTTTCCCCGAGCCCCCAGATAAGAGCCCAGTGCAGTCTAGCCAACACCTTGACTTTCCCCTATTGAGACACTGTGGGAGCTCACAAGGATTCCAGCTTATGGCTTGTTTCCATTTTGACTCAAGGTCAGAGAATTTGAGCTTGCTATCCCCCTGCCCCCTCCACATCCACCCCTCACAAAACTGCCCAATAGGATGCTTTGGTCAAAGGTATGGATGGTTACCAGGTGTCTTATGTTTGAGAATTAAAGTGTTTACACCTGTCTGTACTTGCCCCTCCCCTTTGTTTGGTATTAAAAGCCCAGGAGAAATAAAATTGGAGAAGCTGAGTGGTTACCCTGTGCTCTCCAATGCTATGTTTTTTTCTGTGTTGTAATTCTTTCTATTTCTAATATTTCTTAATCCATCACTCAGTGAGGTCTGCTTAGATGTCTAATATGCAAAACTGTGGAAGTATCCTTGCATTGCTTTAAGCTGGCAAAGTTGTAGGAATTTGTTATACAGCAGTTGAAAATCCTTGTGTACAGAGTTGAGAAGTTCAGCCACAACTATACTAACTACCAGGATGTTCCTCCAGCTCACACTGTTTGACATCATTGTCCACCCATTACAGATGACCTTGTGAGACCCAGGGGGCTTAGATTCTTTTCTGAAGTCTCATATCTAATGGCAAATCTATAATTTGAATTTATGAAGCTAAAAAATATAGGCTCTAGTGAGTAGGTGGTGAGAACATGAATCCTATTTCTTTGATATGGCCACAGGAAGTATAAGGTCCAATCTGTCTTCGCTGTCAGAGAGTCAAATGGTCTGAAAATAGAAAAGTGCAGAGTTTTTGCTATTGTCATGTAGCCAAGATCCATGGGATGGAGATGACTATACAGTCCAGTGCTCCTGACAAGACTCTGAGTGTTGGCAAAACAATAAGGATGCCAGGCCAGAGACAAATGGCCTAAGTGCTTCCAGCTCAATACAGACAGATTAAACATTTAGGTAAGACCGTGACAATCTCCATCAGTTCCAAGAACACAACTTGATTTCACATGCTCTTTTCCAAGAAAACAAACACTAGGACTGTTGACAGATGAGGAGAAAGCTTTCTAGCTGTTGAATCAGAATAAACTAGATAATCTAGTGATGTGTCCTTATGTACCACCACTCACTTCAATCTGATCTTTTCATTCAGTTTCTCTCAGTTCTCTTCTAGACTGACTAAGGAAAATCAAGTCTATCTATCTATCTATCTATCTATCTATCTATCTATCTATCTGTCTGTCTGTCTGTCTGTCTGTCTGTCTGTCTGTCTGTCTGTCTGTCTATCATTTGATCAGGCCTGCCTGCTTACTTTCTTCTGGTGTGCAGCCTGTGGGGCATGGAAGCAATGAGGCTTCTTCACAAGACCTGAGATTTGCTGGAACAAAAGCACTTTCTTTTAAGGAAGAGTAAAAATTAAAAATTTATCCACCGTTATGATACCAGCTTTTGAAAAGAGCTTTGAGCTATATTAACCTATTTGCACGGGCATGTTTCAAAAGCATGTCATGAAAATTCTACAGAAATGCACCTAAGAATAATTTATTGAACTCTTTCAAGTGAAGACTGGTAACACTGAATTGACTTCACTCCATATCATTCATTCATTCTCTCAGAGAATAAACATTAGCAATTTTTCATGTGCTCCCAAGGGTGGCAAAGTTACAAGGTAAATGAAGAAAAGCCCTTACATTTAGTGTCCAATACAAGTGGCCAAAACATACTAAGAATAACAAGACATTTAATGTCCAGCATCTTCTGATGTAAATCTATGTTCCTACCCTTACAGTCCCATTTAAAAAAAAAAAAAGTGTAACCCAAAGCCAGAGGATTGTACAGGTAGATTTTTCTGCTGGGTTGAATTTTTTATTTAATCTGCTTGTAAAGCCCTCACTTTCCATTTCTACAGCTGCTCCTTGAGGAATTTTGATGAACTGGATGACAGAAAGCCTATCTGTATGTAAAGAAGCCGAGGTATTACACAGAGCTTTTTGGATTCTTCCTCTGACAAGTGGTTGGCATCTGCTAACAGCCCTTCTTTTTCTGAGCTTTGTAACGTTGCCAGACTGAGAACTGAGCTTTGAAAAGGGGAGATGGAGCTGTTAACAAACGCCTTTGTTATCTCTGCAATTGATTATTGTACAGTGGTTCACAGGAAAAAAATCTTGATGTGTATCTTGTCTCAATATTTACCAGCTCCTCCCAGGAAATATTGTGCTAAGGGAAATTCCCTGCCATACAACAAATGTCAACTTCCGTGTGATAACTGGTGCGATTCACCAATTGACTGTCCTTTTCCCGTATGTGGGAACAGTATGATAAGACCTCAGGAAAAAAAAAAAATCTTATTAAGTACTTGGAAATGGTTTGAATTTTCTGAATGTTTAAAGTCTTTTAATATACTTTCCTGCTTTTCTTTCATTGAGGAAGTATTTATGGAAGCTTCTATGTGCTGGGCTCTTGAAATACACTAAGAATGAACACAGCAGAGAGGCTGTCATCGAGGTTATGGCTCCTGGAAGGGAGAAAGGGTCTTCTAGTATTTTCAGAATGTGGTGGTGAGCAAGGATAGGAAAGTACAGAGGCTTCTTTCAAGTACAAGCATAAGAAAATGATTTGTAAGATAGCAGATGGACAGGCAGGAGTTGTGGGTTACCCAGGAAATGACTGGAAGAGGGATGGCTAGGGAAACTCCCTGTCCTAAACACAAAGCACGACATATAGGAAGGGGTCACAGCTGCAAAGGGGCATAGCAAATATGAGCGGAATGTGAATTGACATCTTAAAACCTCAGTTTTGTCCTCTAAAATGGGAAAATGATAAAACTTTTGAGATGCTACCTGGAAATAGGATGGGTAATTCCTATAAAATCCAATGCTTATTGCTCACTAAAATGTTCTTGTAGAATGTTAGCTGGTATCTATGCGCTCACTAAAGGTCTAGGAAAAAAACAAAACAAAACAAAACAAAAAAACCAAGATTATTGTGACTCATCTTGCTTGTCTTTTCTCCCAATGTTGTATACCAGGCTTCCATTCCTGCTAGCTCACAGCCTGCACTGTATCCAAAAAGCTTCCTGGTGTGTACAAACGCAAAATAGGTGTTATTTATACCTACAAATGTCTGAGTTGCAGCTGCCAGATCTTTGGTGACAAGTGCTGTGACATATTTGTTTCTGTGTCTAGGGGCCATGTGTAGGGCCTGGCCCAAGGTAATTCCTCCATAATAGTGTCCTGAATGGGTGGAGAGGATGGAAAAGAAAGAAAAGCTAGATCAGAGCACACACTATCCCACTGAATCTTGCAGCAAAGACTCAAAAAAGAGACGTCCTTTAAGACGTCCTTTACTATGGAAGGGACACCAGGAAACTGGTGCCCCAAGCCACCAAAGGCGGGAAACTGCAGGTGGTGAAAGCAGTCCCCTCCTATGTATTTTCTGTTTTGCCTTAGAGAATACACTTTGGGCATCAATGTTTTCATACACCTTTTGTACACACTGTGCTACATGATACTAAAAGTCTTAGACACTAAATATAAATCCATATTATATTCTTACTTAAAGAATGGTGTGATTACCCATTTTAAAATGTGTATATTTAAAATATTCTACATGTACCAAAACAGACCAATAATTCATGAGCCTTCACCCCTTATTCTAATATACCATTACTATATATAATTCTGTCCTCTTTTTAAACTTTCTTTTTATTTATTCTTTGTGTCTTTCACATCATGCCTCTTTATCCCACATATTTCCCCCTCTCCCAGAATTAAACAAAATAAAACTCTAAAAAAATAGAAGGATAAAAAGGGGAGGGAGAAGGAAATCTCCTCAGAATCATTTACTCTTAATCCTGTGCTGAAAAATAGATGACAGGTGTGGGAGCTGTCTAGAGTACCACACTTGGCGAAGTGAAGCCACTGATACCTGAACCCTCTATGTTAACAAGAGAAAATGAATTTGGGGGCTAGAGAGATGGTTCATGCACAAAAGATAGACTGTGAAGCCCTTGCTCGTTTTGGGTTTGATCAATATATCTATTTTACGTACATGATGGTATTGTGTTCCATTTCTCTTCTTTGACGTTGAATGGCCTCTCTTACTCCTCTTTCTATCTTGTTTAGGGGTTCTACTGGATTTTGAACTCCTCTAAGGAGTACTTCTGCATCAGTCTGGTTAGGAGATTGCCTGTTCCGTCTCTCTACCCTATGATCATCTTGTTTCCCTCCTGGCTTTGTGGTTTTAACATATAGTTATCAGGTCAATGATAAAGCCAACAAATTTTAGAACTGAAGCTACCTTCTTTTAAATCTTAGCTCCTGGGCTGTATGTCAGTGTGAATGGTCATTTTGCTATGCTTCATTTTCTCTGTGTAGAAGAGAAGGAAGGAAGAGGGGCAGAGGAGGAAGAAGAGAAAGAGGAAAGAGGAGGAGGAGGAAGGGCTAGAAAGAAAAGATGATGAGGACTATTCTTTCTCGGAGCTTACCTTTCAGTAGTTGTGACCTATTTCCTTGGACCAGTAGTTACAGCTGTAGAACTTGGAGCACAAATGAAACTAAATCTGAGCATAAGAGGCCCTGGGGGTTGCAGAGTACAGACAGTTCATCCTCGTGTACAGGGCCACTCTCACCCATCACAATCATTGGCCGGCCAAAGAACAAAGTTTGAAAACTTCTCGACTTATTTAACTTTCCTTATGCTTTTAATTTATTTGCTTCTTTTTTTTTTTTCAAATCAGGATTTATCTGTGTAGCTCTGGCTGTCCTATAACTCATTCTTTAGATCAGGCTAACCCTCACCTGCTTCTACATCCTCAGTGCTGGGATTAAAGGCATGTGCTATCAGCAGCGGGCTTAAAAACAATACCGCAGGTGTGTGGAGTGACATCTTAAGGTTCCTGAGCCAATAACTGGCAGCAGCATGATCTGAGCTTGTCTTTATATCCTAAGACAATACCTGAAGGCTTGGTTTTTGACTTCTCTTTCGTCTCCTACCTCTTCCCAGCAGAGAAGTTATCTATCTTTGGTTTGTCTATAGAGTGTAGAAATGCAACAAGTAATCATAACAGGAAAGAGTGGTATCTCAGGTGACAGGGAGGAGAGATCATTAATTCAGGGTCGGCCAAAATATGAAAGGATAAGCAAGATATAATGCACAGATTGGGGAACTCTTGACAAAGTACATGACCAAAGTAATCACACAGGCTAGAAAACAGCATGGTATCTCCCAGGAACTGCAAACAAGTTTCTTTTTCAGCACATGGTGAAGAAGACATGAAGTGAAGCAGAAGTTAGAGGGAAAAATGGGCTCACATTCTTGGGGAAGGTTGAGGAGAAGGGCACATGTTTTGTTCTAGAACATCTGTGGATAGATTTAAATTTCCAGAACAATACATTTTCATTTGAAACCAAGCAGGTTTATTTTTGAGGGAAAAGACATGTGAAGAGGGATTTGAACAGAATATCACCAAATGTATGTTTGTATATTTAAAACTGATGAAAAAGGGTCAGTCCCGCTGAACAGTAGCCCAGGCTGAAGTTCTGAGAGTCAACATAATGAAGATGTTGACCAATGACTCTGTGAATAACCTTGATACAGATCCTCCTTAATAAATGGATTCTTGGCTGTGATGACGGTCACCAAGCACTGCTAAGCCAACTTAGAAATCCAGTGCTTCGTCTCTACTTGAAAACAAATGACTCAAGTCAAAGAAGGCAAATATTCCACAGAAGGAGAGGAAAGACAATGGATGAGCCTCCCTCTAGCCAGATGGGGCAATCTGCAGCAGAAGATACATGAGTCTGGTGTGTGCAGACTCCTCCCCAGTGTGGCCCAGAGCTGGGCAACATATGTAGCTAGACTAAGGGACCAGTGTGACTGTGACAAGAAGTCCTGGCAGCTACAGCCTATTTATTAGTGTCTCTACTCCTCCCCTGCTGTTATATTAATATAATGAATTGTTCACAGGTGCATCAAATGAGGTTTAGATGATCACTGGGAGCTTCGCTACCCAAACAGGCCAAATTAGCAACAGCAGATGCAGCCGCCAAACAACAGTCCCATAGCGAAAGCACAACGCTTGAATTAATGAAGGTCGGGGATCACATTTGGCCTTGATGGCTCTCACAGCAGTGGGTTTTGCCCCCTGTTTAACTCTTGGTTGCCAAGAAGTATTCTTTGCTCTCACTTTGGAAAAGTTTGACTGGTGACCAGTATTTGCACACATACATTCATATACACAATAAGAAAAACAGGGGCTCCCTTGGGTTGGGCCTCACCAAGTGGTTGTGCAGACTTTTCCCAGAACCAACTGCTCTCAAGCAAAGGGATATATGAGGGTAGTTAGCCATCCTGTGTCATACTTACCAACTGTGTGTCCTGCTTGAGGTATAGCCACTAGAACAGTAATTCTCAATCTGTGGACCATTACCCCCTTTGGGTTGCATATTATATATTTACATTATGATTCAGAAAAGTAGCAAAATCACAGTTATGAAGTAGCGGTGAAATAATTTTATGGTTGGAGGTCACCTTAACATGAGGAATTATATTAAAGGGTCACAGCATTAGCAAGGTTGAGAACCACTGCCCTAGAAGGAGGGGTTCCTTTTGTTTTTTACAATTCAGTTTTTGTTCTATATTTTTTTATGTTTACCTGAATGTATGTATGTGTAGCATATGTGTACTTGGTACCCAAAGAAGCCAGGAGCAGGTGTCAGACTCCATGGAATTTGAGTAAGAGATTATGAGCATCCATGTGATCCATGTGAGTGCTAGAACCAAACCCAGGTCCTCTGCAAGAGAAGCAAGTGCTCTTAACTATTTAGCCAACTCTCCAGTCCCTGAAACACCTCTTCTTAGTGGCATCGAGTTACCATCAACTCAGAGACATAGCCTTGCATTTTTTCAGGGGACCGTCTTTTACAAACCCTCATAAAGATGACTTTGCTGGTCACTCAACAAATACAGTCTACCATCTTATAGATAGCTTGGCAAGTATTCATAGTATTCCTGGCTTACAAATTAGAAAACTAAGATCCAGAAAAAAGTAAGCAATGGTAAGTAAGTCTGATATACCGCAGAGCAATGACATGAACAAAGCGGAAGCAAATTCTGTCTTCAGTGCTGACTGAAACATGGTGTTCATTCAACTGTGGCTTCAGGAAGAGGGATGAGAAAAGGGAGGGCACATTAACCTGGTAGCATTGAGAGGGGCTCTGACTCAGCAATGGGAAGATCTAGGGTTGACCTTGGTTGGACATCTAGTGCTTTGTTTTGGATCCCAGAGCTGGAGGTAATTCTGAGTCCCCACTTCCTTCTCTGTAGAGTGAGCATTTCATTGGTTGGCCAGTCTCTGAGCTCCCATCTGACTCTACAACTCAGAAGTCTAGTGGATTTTTCCTTTGTCCCCTTGTTTCTGTGAGAGAATGTTACGATGATGTAAGCCCTTCTATTTTCGAAAGTGATCTAGCAACACATACCCAACACTGTAAAAATGTTTACATACATCCTCATGTACTGTAGTTACAATTCTGGACAATGCCTCAAGAAAACTGTAACAAGAGAAGTTGAATAAGGAATCATGACAGACAACACATGACATGCAATGGAAAAAGTATTGCATTTATGTGCAATAGGGTACTGCATGTGAAGCCTCTTTAGTTAGAAATATGAATCTGCTTTTACAAAACAGATTAAATAAGAGCACAGAGTACACAATTGTTTGCAAACTAGACCACAAGTGTAAAAGCCATTTGCAGACTGGCTCAAAAGACAATGTAACATAAAATAAATAGTCCATTCTGGTCACAGGCTCATGAGTGGTTTAGAGGATTTATAATCTCAAGGCACATCACCTTGAAGAACAAACAGCTAAAACATTCCTCTGCAGTTTTCATTAAAACTTTTTTATTTTTTCTGGTTATAAAAGTAAAGCTCTTCATAGAAATTTTAGTGATTAAGTGAACACATTCAAATTTCATCCCTTAGAAGCCACCTATTTTCATATTTGATTTCTATGTCAGGTCTTAGTGTCTATTAAGGGTAAGAGTTTCTGTGTGCTTTCTTTAATCATCAGGCATTTCTTTATTGAAAACTGAGCAGGAATTGGAAGTTTTGACTGATTTATGTGAGAAAATGTTGAAGAAATTGAATACTTACCAAGGAAGAGAAGAACAAACCCCTGAAATGTGATCTCCCTGGAATTTGAGATCTGAATTGGATATGAGAATAAGTTGATTCTGTAGGGTTCTGGAATGTAGAGTCCAATGATTCTAGGTGGACACTTGGGGCAAAGAAATTCAAAAATGAGATTGGAGTCTTCAGAGGATCCAATTGGATTTTGCTCATCTCATACACAGAATCAAACATGGTGCCTTTGATGCAGTAGAAGATTGAGACCTACAGTACATGCTAGTCATTTGAAAGACATGTTATGAACAATTAGTTTATGCAGATAATGGGTCAGCATCTGTCAAAGATGCTCTATAAGAAATTCCTGACTCGAGAAAACCCATACACTGAGTCATCTTGAGGTTCTGTAACTTCCATGACCTCTGAACTCCTTTGAAGATGAGGAGAGAGAATCTTTCCTCCTCACCATGCATTCAACAGGATTATGAGCGATGTCACATGGTAGTGTGGGGTCAGCACATAGTGAAGCTGAGCATCAGGCCCAGGGGCAGCAGGCTGATAAAAAGATAAGACAGACTGGATGCAAAAGCAGGATTTGGGGAGAAGCTGCCCATAGAAGGATCTAAGAGCTAGTAGAGTTAAAAGAATTATCTTCTGAAAGGCACAATTCCTAAAACTAATCAGTAGGATTGTATTTTTCTACTTTTATGCATATGGAGAAATAAAGAAGTCATGTCTACTATAAGCAGCTATAACATTTTTATGAGATAAACTAAAAATACATACAATACCACATAATGCACTTACATCTTAGGTTGTAATTAATGTAAATTATGCAAGATTCATATACAATGTGATTAGACTCCTCTGGCACATAATTTATGGTTGAATTAACAAAGAAGCTGATTAAATGAGAAAATTGATTTATGTCATTATCCTTTTTTGGTTATGTTTTTAATAAGACCATATCTGTGGATTCAAAAAAATTAGATTACAAAGTCAGGGTTATGGTTCAAGAGGTCCCTTGTACTTGGTGCTCTTCTTGCTGATAGCAAGCCTTAGCAGCACTGTTTCCTGACGAGAAACTACAGAGCAAATTTTAGTAAACCAACAGGGCTTTTACACCTCCAAGACACCAACCTGTGGGTGACTCATGCATAGCCATAATAGATGTGTGTGTTATGCTTTCTGTGTATGACCACATGTCTAAGTGTGGGTGAGTGCACATTCACATGCTCATGGAGGCCAGAGATGAACAGAGAAATGATGGGAGCCTGATGGTGAGCTAACCTCATCAATGACTAATCACACCAAAGCACACACACACAAAGTCAAGAGACTTTGGGGAGGGTGATCCTGGTTAGAGAAGCAAGCTAAGGGTTATCTTTGGAAGGCATGTCTTCCAAGGCTTCTTCCCTTGTTTTGAGCCTGAGACATAAAGCCAGCCATGAAGTGAAATCAATCTTTTCTCCTTCCTTGTTTATTTAGGGTGTCTTGTCACAATGACTAAACATTCATAAACATAGAATGTGAATAATTAATAAGATTGACTGTATTCTTGAATCTAGAAGACCCCACCAATAAAAGCTAGGATGGAAATTTAGTCTTAGTTAATAAAAGAGACCATAAAACTAAGTCATCCTCCTCCTAGCACTGCTGAAGCTCCCACTGAGGGAAAAGACTTCTTTTTCTACCTGGGAAAATATGGACAGAATGAGTTAGATTGTTTTGATTTAATTCCTGGTTCTGCCACTTTCTGCTTTAGTATGACCAATGAAGTCTTTCCTTTGTATTGTTACTTCTTCATCTTGTCCTGAGAATAATAGTGATGAGTTGCTGTCAAGATCCAATGTGTGTCTACGTTTGTGTGTAATACTGAGAACAATGTCTGACACATAGCAACTTGCTGAGTAAATATTAGGATTATTATTAACCATGGGCCTTGTGACAATGGAAATACATGACCTAACTTTACTGTGTGGATTCAAGTCTGCAGGCAAGGTTTGAAATTTCTATGTCCTTGACAAAAATAGAAACGTCTTGGGGTCTCCAGTGTTCTATGAGAACTATGGCGATAACAATTGATGCTCTACCCATGGAAAAAGCCATGTCCTGGTATGTAAGCAGGAGTGACTGAGTGCTTCTCATGACTAGGAAGCTACTCTCTGAGAATCCAGATTTAAAGCTATACATTGAGGCTAGAATCAGAACTGTTTAAAATTAATGGGATACCCAACATCAGCAACATGAATGTACATCAACAAAGCCAGGGATGAACATTGTTATCGAAGGGCATGAGATCATCAGAACAAGACAGGATGAGCCACACATAAAAGTAAGCATTCCTAGTACCACTTCAGGACTAATCAGGAGAAGAGGACCCAAGGTTGGGGAGTGGAGGCACTCAGAGCAAGACAATAGAACCAGATAGGGGATGAGTGTCAGTGGCTTCTCTTAAACTCTAAAGAGAGGTGGGACTGGAGAGATGGTTAAGAGCACTGACTGTTCTTCCGGAGGACCTGAGTTCGATTCCCAGCATCCACATGGCAGCTAACTACTGTCTGTAATTCCAAGATCTGACACCCTTACACAGTTATACATGCAGGCAAAACACCAATTCACATGAAATTTAAAAATAAATAAACATTAAAAAAAAAACTCTAAAGAGAGGAGAGCCAAGCTTTCTCAAGCACCTAGCTGTCTCTTGCCCTGCTTCAATCCTAGTATCAGGACTATGCCAGGGATGGAAGCAGAACAGTCTAGTGTTTTCTCCACAATACTAACAGAATGACTTAAGTAAAGTTATCTCATCTTTTTTTTTAAATCAAATAACTTTCTGCTAGTTTGGCTTCCTTAAAAAGCAATGCTCTGGTCCTGCTGGTTCAACCACTCTAAATCTGAAGCTGTAACTCTAGTGAATCTGTCAGTTTCATGCAAGGCTCGTTATTGAGAGTGAGCTTTCCAAATCTACTTGCTCCTAAGACAGGGTAGGATTGATTTTATGGCTCCAAGTTTGGAAAGTCAAGTCTAACTTGGAAAATTTAATACCAGGTAAGTGTCACCTCATGAGATCGAGCCAATTGGTAGCCAATCTCTTTGCAGATAATGTCCTGTGAAAATAAGTCTCTGTGAGGATTACATTCAGTGGTGAATGGACAGGGCTTTTTTTTTAACAAGGCAGGGAGGGCATGACTCTGAAGTCGGAGAGGTGGTTCAGCCTCTGGATGCATAATGAACTTGCTCTTTTAGAATTCCAGGAGAGGCTGGTGACACAGGATAGCACAGGAACAGTTAACCAGACAGTCCCACACCCCTACAAAGACTTTTCCCCCTCCCCCAAAATAAAGAAATCTCATTTTTAATATCACATCATCCCTGCTGGTTCTGCGAAGGCCCGGAAACAGCAGGTAACGATGTGTAAGCGACTTTGAATTAAGACTGAACTCTGTGTCCTTCGCTTCTCCCTCAAATGTGGAATGATTTTCTAAGAATTTAATTATCTAAGAACACAGCATCAAAGCTGTTAAACCCTTGTTAGTGTTAATTCAAACTTAATGTGCATGAGATTTAGAGATCTTGGATACTAGGGAAATAATTTCAATTTAAATAGCACGCTTTGTCCTATACATCACAAAACATCTTTTAACATAGGTAATTTTTTTAAATAGAATACTGAAACCTAGGTCTTTTCTACTAAAAAAGAATCTCACTGTGGAGGACTCAGATGCTCTGTAAATCAGCAGGATATGGCTGGAAGAACAAATATAGACTCTAGTGCCTTAGAAACCTAAGTTAAAATCTTCGGGTTTCACCTTTTTCCAGGTGTCTGTGGGCAGAAGCTTAACTTCTTTGAATCTCAGTAAATTAACCTCTCAGCAAGGAAGACAAGCTGAAGACAGAAGGTCAGGTAGGGAGTCACAGACAAAGAAGTGTGTCTGGAAGCTGGTGGCCCTTGTGGAGCTTGGGGACTGGCATTAGCTGGCAAGGCATTCATCACAAGGCAAAGCAGATGAAAGACATGGTGGAGGCAGAGAGGATTAAGCAAGTGTGCTAGCTTTCATGACCTGCATTTAAGTCCTAGCTAACATGCAATAAGATATGCCTTTTCTTTGAAAGATGTAACTAGTTAAAGGCTTTTTATGATGGGGACTGGAAAGATGGCTCAGTAGTCGATAACTCATCTTCCTTTTGTAGATGGCCAAAGTTTTACCCTCAGTAGTCAATACCCACTGTTACCTGTCTAAAATCTGACACCCTCTTCTGGAATCCGGGGGCCCTGCACTCATGTGCGCAAACCCGCTATAACTAAAGTAAACAAATAAAAAGCTTTCAGGTGTCCTAAAGGAAGCATGTATTCCATGTAGTAGCTAGTGTATCTAACACATTGAATACCAAACATAAGGAGAGTTCTGAGATAGTAATTATCTTCAATAATATACAGGCATGATCTCTTCATTTTATTTTAAATATAAAAACATGATTTTAAAGAGTTGAAGTTTATTATTTGAAAAGTATGAGATGAAACCATTTGTAATTACACCCACAGATGCATGTGTTTTGAATGAATTGTGAATCAATTTTTCTTGTGTTTTGAAGATCCTTTGAGAAATCATCAACAGTAAACCCTGGCCATGCCCTGAATATGCCACATTTTACAGCCTTTGATCAATGTCATTATCATTATATCTTCATTATCTGTGAAGTTGAAGCATAAAAAGTCACTATCCTTTTATAAATAACTTTGTTCATTTAAGTCTTCTTTATTCCTACCTACAGAATGAGGTAGTCTGAAGTGAAATGGACAAATGAAAACCCAGAACTGTAATTCCAAAGTGTTCTTTTTCACAAATAAAGACATGTATCTCTTCCTCTCTTTACTGATTCACTGGCCAATCTATAACAAAGAGTCCACTGTAAGTTGCCTCATCCATTAGGCCATAACTCCCTCCCTTCAACACATTATGTTTTTTCCTAGCATCCCTTCAGTTCAGTATTAAGTGGAGCCTTTTTATCCAGCTACTATCAAAACCTTTTCTGTGACTTTCTCTGAGGAGATATACTCATCGCAGATGGGGCACCAACAACAGATCCAAGAAATGAACCATGGAAGTCTAGCTAACTAAACCAGTGATTACTGAGCTTACTTAAAGAAGTATACGTGATGGACTGGAGAGATGGCTCAGCAGTTAAGAGCACTGACTGCTCTTCTAGAGGAAGGGGATTCAATTTCCAACACCCACATGGCAGCTAACAACTGTCTCTAACTTCAAGATCTGGCACCCTTACAGATGTGCAAGCAAAACACCAATGCACATAATATAATAAAAATAGTTTTTTAAAAAGAAAGTATAGGTGAGTGGTTACATACAGGGGCATAGATAACATAAAAGCAGCTGCATTGTCCAAACAACACATCCTAACATGGGTCAGCACTGGTAGGAGCCATATTCCTGAAGTGCTCTGAAAGTTCCATAAATTTAAGAGTCATGTCTCCCCAAAAGTTGTTAAGTTGCCTATATGGTCTTGGGAAGGGCCCTTGTGGATCTTGCAAATTTCAGGAACTTCCTCAGACTTCTAAGTTTTGTTTACTTCTTTAGTTTTAACAGGCCCAAATTTGAGGTGACATTGCTATACAGCCAACACTTTACTTATAAAATAGTATCTCTGGTGGTTATTTATGCTTTAATATGAATTTATAACAATGTCTTTCTGGCTATCATTTTGCCAATTGTTATAGTCAGAGACTGCCACAAATTTAATTATCTAAATAATTCTAGAATTGATAAAACCAATAGATATAATAATATATGATGTCAAATATGATGTGTTTTTAGAAACTGAGTTTAGAAATACAGTCAATGACATATAATAAGCATTTTCTAGTCATGGGTAAGACTGGTAAAGTATCTCCTAAGGCTCCTAAATAATCCTTTATCACTTATTCACTCATTTAATGAAGGCATAAAAAAACTAAGGTCATAAAGCAGAGCACAGAGACTGTAGCTGAAGTGGCAATGTGAATCACAGTCCCCTCGTCCTCATATTTGTAGAATGTTGTAGAACAAGCCATTCTGCAACACATTACACATTGTTTCTTACACTTATGCAATTCCCCTTTGAAATTGGGGACAGTCACATTGGACTGATGTGTGGCAACATGTTATAATGTGGCAGAAATGGATGTCCCTTTTCTCTTGAGTCTCTGTGATAGCAACAAGACATCTAATCAAATGGAACAAAATGTTTATTGTTTATTAAAGACAAATTAAAGTGGCTTTTACTCAGAAAGAACCAAAAATCCAGGTTTGAATTTTATAGTATACACAAAAGTGAGACTATGAAACAATGAGCCTAAGATCAAACTTGGAAAGATGAATAGCTAGTCAGTATTTGGAGCATGAAGTAACTTCTGTGAGGTCTGGCAAGGTGAATCAGGGATTAAATCATTTATGCAAACAAGAGGAATGGAGATCGGATATCCAGAACCCACATAAAGTCTGGATTAGTGAGGCAGCTTGCTTATAATTCCAGCTTGGAAAAGTAGAGTCAGGGAATCCCTGGAACAAAACTAGCCAGACAACCTATCAGCAAGCTCTGGGTTTGATTGAAAGACCTTGCCTCAAAGGACAAGGTATAATAGTAATCAAGGAAGATTACCAACAGCAAAGTCAGGCCTCCACATGCAATTTGTGCTTGTGCACCTATTCACAAGCACAAGCACCCCCCACATACAAACATGAATATACACACAAATAAACATTTTTATATGAATAAAAAATGTCACTAAAAGAATATGTGTGGGGTGTGTGTGTGTGTGTGTGTGAGAGAGAGAGAGAGAGAGAGAGAGAGAGAGAGAGAGAGAGACAGTGGACTTGAGAGCATATAGAAAATGCAGGAACAGGGTGTGTCAAACTGAACCCTATTGGTTTTTATTTCATATATCACAGTCATAAAACAAATGGGCACATGCTACTGCTTAAAGGTAAGAACAATGTGTCACTCAACCATTTGTTTTTTGTTGCCTAATGGAATAGTCAATAAATGTTTATTAATTAATAAATCTATCAGAAGAGACAGGTCTAGCCATTATATATTCAACATAATGATTCAGTACTCAAGTGTTATTATAGATTGGATTGTTTGGATTCTAACTCGCCAGTTGCTGGAGGGACTTTTTTCATGTAAACTAGTTTATTGCCTTATAGTGTTGGTGTCAGTGCCTAACTGAATTAATAACTGAATCAAGGCTTACTTTGTAATGAGTTTAGAAAGTATGAGGACCAAACACATGATAGTTCTTAGGGTTAGAGTTAGGGTGCCCATAAACATTATAAAGGAAGAAACATTGTTTTGTCTCAGTTTAAGAGATTTCAGTCTATGGCCAACTGACTGTTGTTTTGGGTCATGATGAGGCAGACCAACATGGCAATGGAAGCTATAGGAAATCAAAGATGCATCCATGGCAGCCAGGAAGCAGGCAGAGACAGAGAAGGGACAAGACAACCTTTGAGGCACAGCCTTAGTGACCTATTTCCTCCAGCTAAGACCTACTCCCTGAAATTCCCACCATCTCTCAACAGTGCCAGTGGCCGGGAAGCAAGTCTTCAACCCACAGGACTATGGGGAACATTATATAGTCAAACTACATTAAAGCACAATAATTCATGTTTGCAATAATATATGCCTATCCTCATTGGCTAGTACACATAGTATGCTACCTATACTAACTACTAAATTACTGGGAAATTTAGGATTAGTGGAGATGTATCCAGTTAATAAACAATATTTAATGAATGGTCCCTGGGAGGACGTGTGGAGTGTGGCTGCAAATCTTCATTGTAACTTTTTACTGAAGTAATAGTCAATATAGTAGAAATTCTTTGCAGTTATATTTGTTAGGAAACATTATGAACATCAAGGTAGGGCTTGTGGTTGTTTCTCTCTTTTATTTATTTTTTAATTTTCTTGAGAATCGATGGCCTGCCTTGTTACAGTAGAGTCCTGAGGAAACAGGTTGAATTGTCTATCAATTTTTTGCAACCGTTGCTGCTGCATGCAGGGACCGTGGAGGAAGTTTCTGAAAATGTAAATCACTTCCCATCCCTCCTCCACTAAGAGCCCATCAGTGACTCCTCAGGCCGCAACCTAAAGGCAGTTTGCCTGGCAGGCTGCTAACATCTGGAGATCTTGATAAAAGATGCCCTGGCTGCATAGGCAAAGACTTAACCCAGGAGGGCCATACTAGGGATTAGAATGCTCGGTTTTACCCATAGACCCTGGGGAATGGTGAAATGAGTTTGAATATAGACCTGGTTTAATCAGATTTAAGTTTCATGTTACAAAAATCATACCATATTTTATTCCGAGAACTTGGCTTCTTATTGATCTCTCTAAAAATAAAGCTCACTGAAGGAGCAAATTTTCCTCCTCGAAAAACCAAGGGATGGATTGAACCAGTTACAGTGAGAATGCCGGCCCAAATGAAAGGAAGTGTCCCCATCAGACAGGGGCAGTAAGCAGACAGCTGCCTGGAGAGTGATAAATCTTCACAAGGATTTTTCTCTTTGGCTGTCTTTTGAGGATTTTAACACAGTGACCAGTGCCACTAGAAAGAATTAAGTTGGAGAGGCCCTATCAGTAGCAAAGCAATTCAGTGGGTCAGTGGCTCTAGGATGACCTTTGTCCCTGTGGACCCTAGGCTCCTCTTGGAACCATGTAGAATGCTGTCTCTGCCTAGATGCCTCTCTTGGAGAAAGGGGGCTTGAACCCCTTAGCAGCTAGTTCCACTATAACATGTAAGGCACTGCTTTTGCAAAACTACCTGCTTACTTTTCTTTGCCATTATTCTGAGTATTTTTTTTAGCAGAACCAGCCCTCTATGAACCAATTACCATTGCCCAGAGAGGTGTGTTCTTTCTAGAAAGGGCATGCAGAAATATAAGCACATAATTGTCCTTGGAAGTATAAGCACATAACTAACAAAAATTTAGATTTTATAAATGGAATGAGCCGTTGCTGTTTAGAGCAATGGATTCCAGGGCTGACTTTAAAGTTTTCAAGGCTTCTGTCCTGGGTGTACTTAGGGGAAGAGTGGATATATTCAGAGGTATAGATGGGAATGTAAAGCTGGGTATGCAATGAGGGAACTGGATTAATGACCTTCTGGATTTTTCTAAGTAAAATTAGATTCTTGAGATGTAGTCATCAGAGGAAATAACATGTCAGGCTCTAGAAATCATTATGTAGTTCATTGTGTGTATGTGTGTGTGTGTGTGTGTGTGTATGTGTGTGTGTGTGTGTGCATTTGTTTGAGTGCATGTGGAGGTCAGAGGACAGCCTTGGGCACATTGTTTGAGCCAAGGCCTCTCTTTTTGCTGTTTCCTGCTGTGTACACCATGCTATAGGGCCTGTGAGTGAGCTTCCTGGAATTCTCCTGCCTCCACCTCTCAGCTCACTCCAAAAGTACTGGAATTCTAGGTGTGTCCTGTAGTCCCTGGGCTTTATGTGTGTTCTGAGCACTTTACCTAAGGTCCTCATGTTTGCATGGTAAGTGATTTATCCACTGAGCCACCTCCACAGCCAGAGTCCATTTCAATGAAAACTATTTTATAGACGCACTGTAGTGGTGCTTTTGGATTAAAGATAGAGTATTGGGAATATGAGGACAAAACAATGATGTACACCTGCATTCATATTGTTTAAATGGGCACTGAATAGCTCAATGGAATGGCAGCACCATGAGGTATTCTGATTTTCAGAATGTTTTTCCTTCTCCTACACAAAGAGAAGAGAAAACTATCAACTCAAGATACTCCTTTGTGTTGATAGGAATAGATGGTTCAATTGTTCATTTTTGGTTTTGTATATGTCTTTCCCCTATGATCCATGTACAAAGCATGAAGTTTAAACCATAATTGTTAGAGACTTTTCAGGTGGAGTTATAATCAATGAAGTGGGAAGCACCTCACTTCTGAAGAAAGTTGGCTTATTCTGTGAATTTTAATATATTTGGAGTAAATTCTTAAGTGGAGAGATAATGCCTGATAAACTTAAATATTTGAATACTAGAAGTGAAATCATAATTAAATCAAGTAATAGAATAATAAATGCCTATCTAGTGTAGATATTCCCTCATGGATTCCTTGGGATGTGATTGGAAAATTTTTGTTTTTATCTTCCAGTTGTTGAGATTGGCTTCAATATTTATTTCATTATCAGTGAGGACCTACACATACTAACTAGTTTAATCACAATGGATGCTGATTTCTTTGACTGGAGATATCAGCAACCTACCCAAATGGCTTTAATTAGAACAATGCAGTTGTATTTGGGGAAGATATGGTAGTAGCTGCTGGTGTGAGAATTGTATAAACAAATGTCACTTTTCTCAGCCTGAGTTGGCTGGGTGACTTTGAGGTTAGTCAGATAACCTTTCTCAATTCTGTAATCTTTATTTATGAAAGAATGGAGCTGCCTAGCTTACTCTGTACCCTTTCTCTGTCTATGTAACAGCTAAAATGTTTAATACATGTAGTTTTATAAAAAGAGTTCTAATTTACTACAAGTTGATGATTGATCTGAATACATCTGATTTCTCTTTAGTAGTAGTTTCTGGTATGAATACTGAGGTGTGACTTCTCTTCCTTGAATGATCACTTCTTCATTCATTTATAATTTAGTCACCAGGGGCTGGAGAGCTAAAAGCATGTGTTACTTTTGCAGAGGACTTGATTTTAGTTGGTAGCACCCATCTGGCGGTTCATAACCATAATGAACTGCAGTTTCAGGGAACTCTGATATCTTCTTCAGACATGCAGGAGCACCAAGTATGCATATAGTACACATACCTACACATAAGCAAGATACTTACATGCATATTCATAATACAAAGGTAACCAAACAACTGGTATATTAGCCTTATTGTAACAAGCCACCATATATGCTCACTTAAAACAGCAGATATGCATTCTCTTGGGCTTCTGCTGGTGTTAGCACAGCTGTGCTACTTTGCTCAGACCTTGCTTCTTCTGGCTTTTGATGGTCTCAGCTGTTTCTCACCTTGTGGCCATGTTACTCCAGTCTCTGCCCTTTCAGTTACTTTCCCCCTCCTCTTAAATCTCTGTGTGTTATATCCTGAGGACAACTGAGATTGTGTGATTGGATTAAGGGCCTACCTACAAAATCCAAGATTATATTCTCATTTCAGTATGATAGGCAGACTCAATTAGATTGGCAGGCTCTTATTAACGAAGAGGCATTTATGCATCTGAGGAGATAGGAAATGGACATATGTTCTGAGTCACAATCATTCAACCCACAAAGTGACCAAACAAACAAACAAAAATAACAAGCAACCAACAACATTTCTTTGACTTTATGGTGCTCAGAAACCTTGGGGGAGGTGTTAATATTTAAGTGATTATAAAATTTGTTTTATATATAGCTATAAATGCATAGTTATAAATTTTGGCTATCTCTACAAAAGAAAATTACAAGGTTTTGAAAAACTATAACCAAAGGACTTCATTGAAGGAAGGGGTAGGACAGACTTCTCTGAACAAGTGACATTTAAATTGATCATCAGCACAGATGTGTGACTTGGGGATTTTCAGAGAAGTTGTTGAAGAGGTGAATGAAACCATCCTAAGCAACATCACTCCCCAAGGCCTCTGAGGGGCTTTTCAAAGTGCCTAAAGGCATAACAATATGGAAGTTGACTCTAAGTCAGATCATGGTGGGACTTTGATGCCTTTATCAAAGTGAGGCAAACCTAAGTGCAAAGTGGTACCTTGGTTTTGAATACAACATGTCAGAAGATAGGTTATGTTTTTTAAATTTTCCTGTGACTGATACTTAGAATGTATGATGCAAAAAAAAAAAAGTAGGAGAGAAATAGGAAATCTCAAAGAACTATGTAGCAGATGGCCATGGGTTGTCAAGGTTATGCACTTGGGACATGCTGGAGAAAGGAGGGGCTTAGCTCCATAGGAAACTACTTTTGGAGAAGTAAAGCAGAGGGAAGTCTCAAAACTGACGTCTATTCTGTTATAATGGCAGGCATTAAACAATGAATACAACAGGGGGATTCATAATGCATTTAAGTAGTGCTTATGAAGGAACACTAGAGAGCACTGTAAGCAGAGTGTCAAAGAAAATACTTCTGGGGTGGACTTCAAGAAAGCCATGTGGGTCTGTTAGTTCCCTTTTTCTCTACATACAGTGGCAAAATAATGGACAAAAGTCACTTAAGGCAGGAAGAGTATTTTGGCTCACAGTTTGCTGTGACACACCTGCTCACTCTTTGTCCTCAGCCAACAAGCAAAAGTAAATACTAGTGTTCAACTCACTTTCTCCTTCTTCAGTCCTGGATCCCAATCCTTGGGATATTGCTGCACACATTCACAGTAGATCTTCTCTTCTCAGATAAACCCTCTCTAGAAATATCCTCAGAAACATGCTCACCAAAATGCTGTCTCTTTAGTGACTCTAAATCCTCTCTAGTTGACAAGAATAGCCATCACAGTTGGTAAAATGGTTAAAAAGGCCATTTCATGTGTAAGAAGAAGCCTAAAAATAACATCTAGGTGTATGGAAGTGTTCAGGGTGTTCTAGGCACCAGAAGGACTCCATGAAGAGAAGTGTAAATACTTAAGCTCTCAGCAGCATCTCCTCTAATGGCCTGTTTCTTCTAATCTTTGGTTACAGTAGCATCTCATTTATTCTCTTGACTTGGGTCTTTCTACTGCAAATCCATTCAATAGGATAAGACCATCCTAGATCAGTCCATACAATCAGGCAGTACAGATTCATTTGTCTTTAAACTGTGAAAACACTATGATTCACTAAATCTAGACATGGAACATCACCAACGCATTTTGCAGTGTATGTTATCATTTTTTTTTTTTTGAACCAGCTTTACATGCCTACAGTCCTTGCTTAATTGTATTTTTAAACAAATGCCCAAGATGTCATGCTGTGATTTTTCTTGAGGTTTATGGATGGTGGTGTTCTGTTTGAATGTGTTGCAGCAAGCAGGGGGTGGGGGAGACATAAGAAACATACAAATCCAAACTGGGTTGGATACATTAATAACTCTTTGCTCTCACAATGATAAATCTACTACAAATATTTGACCTATTCCTTCAGATATTTAAAACTCATTGATCCTGTCCAATCACCTAAAATAGTACTTTCCAAAATAATTTCCAGGGATACTCACATGGCAATTGTCACTCACAAAGGAAGCTCTCCTCCAAGAGTAATGCCTAGGGTCATTAGCACTTCTGGTCATGCCAGACACATCTTTGTCTTTTCTCTCAACTCGGGAAGACCCAGAGTGTAGCATGAGAGTGGCATGGTTATAGGCATAGGCTGGACTCTGTTGTGCTGTGATATACCACCTGAGTCATTGTGTGTGGACACTGCTGATTTTATGCTAATTAAAAGACTATTGGTTCCAGGGAAAAGAAGCTCACTCAGATAATTAAGTAGATACAGATATCTCAATACTTATCTAGCAATGCTAGGACATTCATCCGAGTACTGTGGGTACCAGGATTGTCAACAGTACTGCCAAATCTTTGTGGTTTTATGCAGGAATATGAGGGCCTATTATCCCATAGGTCATTTTTCTAGAGAAAGTCATGTGAATCCAAGAGAGAAGTTCATGTCCAAATGAACAACAGTAGGATTGTATTTTGAATGTCACAGACCTATTAAGTTCATAAATGCTAAGGAATACAATAAACCTCTTGAAATGTTATTTATCAGTTAGGATAGACACTAAAGTTGGCTTTTATAATCTCTGTTCTACAGGTGTCTTTATTATGGCCAACAAGTGCAACAGATCTTCCAAGTTCATACCTCACAGCCTCAGAACTAGATTAGAAATGAGGCTATAGTTTTAAATGGTGTGCTCATGTTTATCACCCCTGATTCCTCCTTGTCTCTCAACTTGTCCCCTTTGCTCCGCCATACATTCCCTGTGTTTTTTCATAAGCTCCATCTGGACTACAGTCAAGGCACCCTGATTGGAAGGCGTTTCCATGTCCTCACATCCTCTTGATTGATGTTTGCCATTGAAGACTTATGGTCTCATCGACCAAATGGACTTGGACACTAGTGCTGTGGCAGATGTTATATCAGTTCTATCTCCGTTTATAAGGCGCTTAACATCTACTCTGGGAGATTACACTTGCAGAGGGGAGCCAGCCATGTAGAAAATTGCTCCAACACATGGCAGGAATCAAGACTGTAAGCAAGCAGCCACAATATAGACAAGATGGGAAGCAAAGGAAGAGATCAGAGGAGGTTTCATTTAAAGCAGACTTCAGATTGGAAAGGACTGCAATAAACAAGATCCAGTAAGGAAAATTCTGGAGAAGGACACAGCATGGGCATAGTGTGAAGGCAAGCCAGCAAAGGTGGCTATGAATGGGCTGCGACTTGGTGCTATTCTGTATGAGTGAGCCTGCTAGAGGAGGAAGTGGTGGAGCAGAAGAAAATTCATTCACTGTAAGCATCTTATGTCCATGAAATTCAGGCATCAGGCTTGTGTAGGGTTATCACTTCCTCTTTCACTTCCGTGGTCACAGGCATCATTAACGCGATCACCATCATTGAACTTGATTCCATTTGACTTACAATTTCATTAGGTCTTTCAAACTGCTTTTTTTTTTAAAAAAACCAAGTTTTGGTAGAAAGTAAGAAAAACTGCAACTAACACGGGCTTAAGTGTCTAAAGGATCATGTTGGCCCAAATTATTGTTAAGGAGATGCTGTCTCCAGGCCCTGACTCAGTAATACAAAAGGAATCAAATCTCTTTCTATCTCTTTGACTTTTTTCTTTCACAGCATGAGATGTTGCTTCTTGGGCTATATTCCTTCTTGTTAAAATTTGGAAAGAGGGTTAGGAATGTAATACTCAGTGGTAGAACACTTGGTCAGCATGCCCAAGATACTGGATTTGATTCTCAGCATGAAAAGAATTTCTTTAAGAAAAAGGAAAGCAGGCATTTTGTTCTCTTTTCTGAGACTCATTCTGGCTGGACAGAGTTATTGGCTGTGCTGATTCTGGATCACCCACTGTGGCCCCAAAGATGGAATGTACCAACTGACACAACCTGAAAGCCCTGTGCTTCAATGAAGAGCTGAGGATGGCAGGGAATGTCAGCCTCAGATATTGAATGCTTCCTCAACTGGGAACTGAGATTTGTAGGCAGAATGAAATGGAGAGGCAAGAGCAGGGTAAGGCCACATTAGGAGAAAGTAAGCGAGTGCCTCTTCATTTCACAGCTGAGGAAATGGGGGCTCACGGTACTTTTGCTGCACAAAGATGAAATAGTTCTCTTTCTCTAAGAAGATCACAGATGTCATGAGAAAAAAGTATCTACACATGTTGTTAAGTCCAGAATATGAAAGGATGTTATGTGGCCCTTTGATAAACAGTATGTACTGTGTCATAGGTAGAGGTGACCCTGTACAAGCTATTTAAGTGCTATTTTCTCCTAAGGGAAAATAGAGATAATAAAAGTTACTTCATGGGGTTGTTGAGAAGATTAGATGAAACATTCACACATACAGGTGACCCCGTGTCTTTCTACTCATTGTGTGTCCAAATTCTCACAGTATCCAGGGAGGAAACAGAAGAAAGTCCATCTAAAGAGATCAAATTGCCAAGTTTAGTTATTACTTAAAAAACAAAATTGAATTTTATGATTCCAAGTCTAACCTTTTCCTTTTCCAGGGGACTTTTGTTCTTAATGAGATCTCCAGCTCTCTGTATCAATGCCTTCCAGTTAACAGGATTGACATGGAAGGAACCACACATGCAAATTATTATTAGCATGAAAATGGGTAATTATTATTTTTTTATATTGCATCATCACAGATGATCTTTATATTAGGCATTCTTTAGCAATGAATGACTGAACTAAAGGGATTGCTGTTCATTCAGATAGTCATTAATTCTAAGTAAGAAATTAATTTCCTGTCACTCACGTTGCAAAAAGGAGGGTGACAACAGAGTCATAAGCAAGAAATAAAATGGAACCTGGAAATTATGTAGTCCAACCTTTCAATGCACAGATGATGGGGGGAGTGTGACTAGTATGGGGAAGGTCACGGGATTAATTAATGGCAGATCTGGGACTAGAACCCCTTCTCTTCATGTCTCTGCCCAAGTCATTAAGCCATGAATGCTGATAACCTCACTCATTTGCTTGGGACTTCTTAAAAGTTTAACATATGTTGAAGGTGTAAGGAAAGAAAGATGCTTGACAGTATAAAGATTTACCAGTAAAAGTGTATTTGGCATCCTTCACAAATTCCCTTGTGCTGTGTTAATTTTATCTTGATAATTTCCGTAATGCACTTGTTGAAAATGGGCACAGCTATCTGTCTATATTGAATGGTCTCATTTGAGTCTTGCCAATGTAAAGGTACGAACTAAAAACCTCCTACATTAAAACAGCAAATTGCTTATGGTAACCATTGCATAATGAAGGAACACAATGAAGAATTACAGTTCAAATTACTTATCAGGTCTCTTCCATTTTCTAAGTTTTTAAAGTAGAAAATTGCACAGTATAATTACAGTAAGTTAATTTGCATTCATATTACAATTCAATGAGCAATTACATTCTTTTTATTTAAAAAATATTTTACAAAATGTGATTTGCATCAGTATGTTTCTAGTAAGAGTGGTGACTTTTTCCTTGTGAGATTTTCATGCAAATTGAATGCAACTGATATATTCCAGTATAAAATTGGGGCCGCATCACTGCTTGTGGGTGGATGTGGGGCAGAGGAGCCATCTGAAGCATGACTACATCTTCAGAGTTTATAGATTTTTCAAAGAATAGTAGATATCATGTTTTGGAAGGAGAACCTAAAGTCTTATTGCTGGAGACCCCATCTCCATTCTCTTTTACCATCTTGAATGTGTACTTCTCTGCAGAATGCCTGCCAAACCATTATCTAATCTCTATTTGATTAAGTCTCATGCCAGGATGTTCTTTGCCTTCTGATGACATCTACTTCATCATCAGGCAATGCTTTCATTTTCTGGAGGGTGGTTCCATTTTGATCTGATCATTGGTGTATTAATGTAATTTAAAGGACACATTTTACATATCCATTGCTTTCCAAATAGATGACAGAGAATTCCTTTTTTACATTGAGAGCAGAGTATTTTTTTTCTAGTACTTGTATTATTAGCATAAATGTCTACATTGGGCTATGATAAAGAAGTACACACAATAATTGTAAGGTCTTATTAACTGCTCTATTTTTTTGTACTTGCTCTTCTTAATGATGTTTAAAGTGAAGGTGACATACATTGAAATGTGCAGATCAGTTTTTACAAAGACATTTGCTTATATGAACACTATGTTAAGATATGTATTACATTCCATTACCATTGAAACTTCACTGTACTCTTTTCATGCCAATTTCTCTCCAAAGAGTCAACTGGTATTCTAATTTTTCTCATTGTAGATTTATTTTGCTTGCTCTTAGTTTTCACATAGATGGAAACATAATAATATTCTCACACTTATTCCTGATCTCCTTCTTTCACTTAATATGTTTTCAAGATTCATCCATGTCTGTAAAGTACTTAGTTTCTTAAACAGTTGTAGTAAGAGTTTCTGGCACAGACTATCCCCAAGATCTGAACCAGATGTCCCAAATATACCGTCTACAGCTGCTTGGTCCCAAATAACCACACAAAGGCTTATATTAATTACATGCTGCTTGGCGTATGGCTCAGGCATATTGCTAGCTAGCTCTTGCATCTTAACTCAACCCATCATTCTTATCTTGTTTAGCCACATGGCTTGGTACCTTTTCTCAGAGCAGCATTCTGGTCTTCTTTCCTCTGCATCTGCTGGTGTCTCTCCTGACTCAACCTTCCATCTGTTTTATCTATACTCAAATTTCCCACCTGCTTCTAAGTTGCCTTGCCATAGGCCAAAACAGTTCCTTTATTATCCAATGATAATTAACAGCATACAGAAAGACATCTCACATCACTTTCCCTTTTCTGTCTAATCAAAAAGGAAGGCTTCAGTTTTAACATAGCAAAATTACATACAATAAAACAGCTATCAAACAAGAATTACAGTTACAATATCAAGTTTATTTGTATTTAGCAAAATTATAGAAAATATGGGGCTGGAGAGGTGGCTCAGCGGTTAAGAGCACTGACTGTTCTTCTGAAGGACCTGTGTTCCATTTCCAGCATCCACATAGCAGCTAACAACTGTCTGTAATTCCAAGATCTGACACTCTTATACCATTATACTTACAGGCAAAACACCAATTCACATAAAATAAAAATAAGTATTTAAAAAATATAGAAAATATGTGGTATAGGCTTTTGGCCTAGCCAAGTCTCAAGGTCCAGACCTGTCCACGGTTGCTTAGCCCCCTAAAAATGACTCAGACAATTATATTAATTACATGACTCAGGCAAATTGTTAGTTAGCTCTTGAATTTTGATTTGACAGATTAATAAAAATATTCTACTATCTACCTTATCCTTATAAGTCCAAAGTTTCATATCTAATTTATCTTTTATTATAACAAAGAAAAACTATACTTATAAATATCTAAGTTTCAACTCCATCAAAGACCACAGATGGATATAATATTACCTGAGTAAACAGGGAGTGCATTGTAAGCAACTTCCAAATTCTGGAAATGACAGAGACATCTGGCTACTAGAACAGTTACCCAAAGTTCCTTTGTAACATTGGGGCACCCATCTTCAGCCTACAGGCCTAGAGTCTCTGGCATACCTTTCAATGAAGCAGAAAATTTGAAGGACTGCCCCACTAATTCTGGCATAGTCCATCAGTCTCTTCTCCCTGTGGCTTACAGGATATCTGGCAGGTTTCTCTGTGAAGCAGGAACCTGAAGGGACTATCTTGGCTTTTTTGGCAAAGTTCAGAGGACTTTTATATGGGTCCTACATGTCCAGGCTATACAACATTCTGTCAGGCAGTTGAGGCAAGAATAATTTCTTGCCTAGTGACTAACTTTTGCCACAAAGAAGGTCAACTGCACATGGAATTTCTTTGATGTCCTCAATATTCTCTGCTTCTAAGATGCCTTGTCACAGGCCAAAACATTTCCTTTATTATCCACTAATAATTCACAGCATACAGAAAGACACCCCACATTACAGAGTAGTATGCTAGTATATGATGTTTTTATGACCTCTTTGGCCATATTTTACTGTACAGGACCTTTTGGATTGTTTCTAGTTTTACCTATTGTGAACAGAGCTGCAATGAGTAAGCCAATGTACATGTGTGAATGTTTTAGTTTTCTTGAGTAAACATCTAAAAGAAATAAATACGTAAGTATTAAAAGTAATCATAAAGTATGTATGTGTGCAACTTGATAAGATTGGACCAGGTGGTTTTCTAAAATGTAAAAAATAAAATTTATACTTTTACCAGTAATGTCAAAAGTTCTACAACTTCATTAACATTGTTTAATGTCGTCTGACTCTTTGAAGTGTCACTTTTGCCACTTTTAAAATTGTGTGTGTGTGTGTGTGTGTGTGTGTGTGTGTGTGTGTGTGTGTAGGTATATGAACCTGAGTGTAGGTTCCCATAGGGTCCAGAAGAGGGTGTCAAAGAGCTGAAGTTATAGGCTGTTAGGAGCTACCTGATGTAGGTAGTGGGAGCTGAATCCTGGTTGTCTGCTGAGCCATCTCTCCAGCCTCATCATTAGTCAATGTTTAGCCTGTAGCCATTTTAGTGAGTGTGAAATAATGTCCCACTCTGTATTTGTGTATGTGTCTCCCATTACTAATGTGTCTTTCCACCACTGTGTTTACTGGTGCATTTTCTTTTGTGAAGTATCTATTTAGATCTTCTGTCCATTTTAATTAGGTTGTCTTTTTTTATTATTAATTACTAAGATTCTATGTTTCTCAAGATGTAAGTCCTTTGTCAGATATGCATATTGTGAATATTTCTTTTCAGGCTTGTGGCATACCATTTAATTTTCTTAATGTTATCTATTAATCAGCAGCTATAAATTTTGATTAAGTCAAATGTATTATGTTATACTCAGTGATTTTCTTGTCCTCTCTATGAAAACTGAACATACTTCCAAATAATGAAGACATTAGGGCTTGCTCCAAAAGTGTTTTGTTTTTATGTGTTGCTATGTAGCCCAGACTGGTCCCTGACTCATTCTACTCCTGCTTCAGCATCTCACAGGGTGGAAACAGGCTTGTGCCTCTAGGCCTGGTATTATTCAGAGTCTTTACCATGTCAGCTATACTTTTTGTTCTTACATATGGTGCAAAGTGGGGTACAGATCTTTTTAGCTTCTCCAGTTTAGAAAAAAAAAAAAAAAGAAGATGCCTTAAAGGCTGTCATCACCTCTTTGAGTTACAGCATCTTTGGGAGGAAAACAAATCAGCAACTGAATTGTGTTTTCCATTTCTGAATTCTCTATTCCGATCTAATGATTATGATATTTATTCATTGTTTTAATCGTCCTGTTTTGATTACTACCACATAAAACAGGTCATAAAATCAGTATAGAACAAACACTCTAGAGCTGTTCTTCTTTCTTGAAAATATTCTGGCTTTTCTAAGTTTCTCTGAATTCTTATATACATTTCAAAACTGTTAATGCCTTGAAAAATGTATTAGAATTCTTATTTTAACTTCCTTAAATGCACATTTCAATTTGAAGATCATTGACATTTTGATATTACTGACTATTCTAAACCATGAACATGGTATACCTCTCTATATTCTTGGATCAGCCTTGGATTGTTTTTTTAATCTGGAGTGTGTAAGTTTCGGTTAACAAGCCTTATAGAGCTTATGTTTTATCTATTCCTAAGTATTGTATGCTGGGCTGTGGTAAACAACGTTTTATCTGGGGTATAATAAGTATTAATCTGAATGCTTTATGGAAAGTATATGGCATAATATTTAGAGAATTACTTTTATTAAGGTGACAAAAACTCCAAGTCAACTGTCTTAAGTAAAAGGGGAAATAGACTTGTTCACATTACAGAAACATCTGTGGAGGAGATGGTAGCTATTTATAGGTAAAGCTAGGCCAAATCCTATAGAAGTCTTCTTAAATCTATTTTTCAACATCCTTCTACTCTTTAATTCTCTTCTTGCTTCATACGCTAACATTCTTTCTCCACTGTTATCTTTCCAGTTTTGAGTACAGCAGTAAGAAGAAAATATCTTTCCAGGCACAGTACACTAGGTACATTGTACATCTCTAATTTGGGGTGGCCAAGAGATGCCTTTCTCTTTGTCACCTGTCTGTCCCTGAGCTGGAGGTAGAATCTTTATCAGAAACAAAACAAACAAACAGAAAAATCACGTAGGGAAATGGTAAACCAATGAAACCAAATAGGGGTATTATTTCACAAGAGAGAAGAATCCACTCTCCTGCAGCTTAACAGCACAAACATGCAGGCCCTTAGGCACAAAAACAACAGTGTATGTTTGCTGGTATGTATGCTGTGCTGATGGTTCTCCTGTGCTTCTATGATACTCCATAGGTACCACACACTCAGTCATTTCCCACTCTTTTTACACCTGCCCTTACCAATACTAACACCACTTACACTGCACTTTATGGGTGAAAAAAAAAAAAGAGAGAGTTTGTATTGGAGCCTAAGAGCCTTCTGATTGCCACATAGGCTCTCTACTTTGCTTCTGTGCATTCAGCTACAAAGAGCAGATTGGAGGGAGCACTGGCATCCCCACATTGTGATCCCCTACTTTCCTGTGGAGAATGAAATGGGGTGCTATTTATAGCTGCTGGAGAGCAGAGCCAAGCTTAGTGACTCCACCATGCCACCTTTCCCTGGAATCAGGCTGGCTAGCACCTATGAAGAAGGCATTCTCTGTTTCATGAAGCACCATAGGCATATTTTTTAATTGTCTTTTTGACCGCAGAAGTAGCAATTGGATATTTTACTTGTGTCTTGGATGGAAAACAACATCTTGGTAAGGGGGTTAAGACATTTTTCAAAATATTTATCTTTTTAAAAAAAGAAGTATCCCTTTATTTCCACACTAAATTAAACAGAGCAAGCAGAGCCCTACAAGTGGTTTATGCCAGCCTTTCAAGGGTCAACTGTAGCCACCCTCAAAGAGGACTCTCTGCCTTGTTTCATATAACCTCTCTTTCTCTGACTTAAAATTTGGATCCAAAATGACTCTCTTAGCACCTAATTGTGTTTCAAAAAAAAAAAAAAGTTTTTTAGGTCTGTATCACCCACTCCCTCTACTGCCCCAACCTGAGTTTAGTCCAAACGCTGATACTCTTTTAACATCCTGTACTCAGCCCCATCCCAGCTTTAATCCCAGGGCCATTTGATGTTGTGTTCTGGGCAATGTTCTCTGCTCCCTGCTGAGATCTAACATTGCACCTTGTAGAATAAGCATTACTTCTGCTGATTTTATTTTATTTTATTATTATTTTTTTAAACAAAGGAGTGAAATATTTTTTCTTCTCAAATACACATTTTGAACATGGTAAGAACTTCTATAAACGGCTTAATATGGAAGTTTAATGTACCTTCTGTATTAACCTTTGAGATTTTATCAATTCTATGCTAGTATTTTTTTTAAGTATATAATGCTTTTGACAAGCTTGTTAGGTGTTTCTACTAATTATTTAAATTATAAAAATTTGAGAAGCTTATGTGTATATTAACATTTGCATAATCTTGGCATATGTAAGTGCTACTGACCACTTAATAAATAGTAAGTATTCCAAAGCTAAGCAAATGAACACATTTATAATAGCATAAAAACAAGGGAAATACATGGGAATAAGTTTTACCAGGGAGATAAATAATCTCCACCTTGAACTGATAAGACAGTGGCCAAAGCAATGAAAGGGGTGCAAACAAAAGAAAACAGAACCGGAGTGGGACAATTGATATTACTGTGCCTATCCCACTGAAAGAAGCCTCCAGATCCGGTGCATTTCTATCAAAATCCTAGTGACATTTTTCATCAAAAAAATTATTAAAAATCCTAAAATTCTATAGAACCACAGAAGACCCTGATAAGCTAAAACCCAAGTCAACCATACCTGTTTCCAAGTCATATTACAGAGATGTTAATCAAAACAATTTGATACTTTCATCAGAGCTGATAGATTAGAGCAGCAGAACAAAATGGAGCCTAGAAATAAATGACCCCATACATGAATACACAGAGGAAAAGATAATATATGCAGTAAATGGCGCTGGGAAAACTATCCCCTACAGGAAGATGAAATCAACCTCCTCTTATACTTTATACAAAACCATTTCAAAATGGAATAAATACTTAAATAGAAGACCTACACCACAAGAATTCTAGACCAAAAACATCTGGCTAAATTATTTTGACATTTGGTCTTGATAAGGGTAAAACAAAACAAAACAAAACACAAACTAAAAGAATCTGACACCTAAGGCACAGGCAACAAAAGACATATACGAAGAGTCTTATGTTCCATTCTCAAGCTTTTCCTCAGCCACAGAAGCCATCATTGGCTTTAAAAGGTAGGGAAAGATAACTTTGAGAGTGGGAGAAATATTTTCAAATGTATTTGATAAGCAGTTAGTCCCAAGACATCTGGAACTCAGAGAAGTTGTTTGCAAAGCATAACCAGCTTGGCCACAAGATGGCAAAGGACCAAACAGATGATTTTCTCTACAAGAAGACATGGATGGCAAAAAGAAAAGTTTCCAAAAAGTTAGATTGTAACAATTATTGGAAAAGGTGTAGAAAAGAAGGAACCCCCCCTGTCCACCACTGATAAGATTGGGAGTTGATACACCTGTTTTGGAAAACAGTGAGGAGGTTCTTCAAAACCCGAAAGTAAAGATCTTTTCTAGGTTTGTATCTCCAGGGAATAAACTGATTATCTCAAGGAGCTATCTGAATTTTCTTACTCATTATAGCATATTTATAATAAAGTCAATGTAATGCTTGTGTTGACAGAGGTATGGTTTAAGACAAAGTAGTGTGTGTGGCTTCTACAATGGAATATTATTAAGCCTTAAAAGGAAGTAAACCCTGCCATTTGTGACAACATGGAAGATGCTCATTTGCACTATTCTACATGAAATAAGCTAGGCAGGGAAAGATATACAGCTTGATTTCATATACATAGGATCTAAACAAGACAAAGCCATAACATCAGAATAGAATGGTGGTGTCCAGGACTTCCAGGGTATGAAAAACGTGGAGATTGGTGGCAAGAGTGTTCACCTTTGTTTTAAGTTCTAGAGGTCTGGTGTACCACAAGGTGAGGTAAGTACATTTAATAATAATATAGCATGCATTTTACATTTGCTAGGGGGAAGATCTTCAGTGAGCTTATCATACATTCAAAAAAGTAACTATGTGAGGTAATGAATATGTTAATTATCCCGATAGTGCTAATCATTTCACAATGGGAACATATGTCAAAACATCACATTGTGCACCTTAAATATATACACTACTGACTTGCCAACTATCCAACGATAAAGATAAAAGAAAAGGCCTCCAAATTTAGAACCCATTACACACCACCCAGCAAGACATGTATTCAAAAAATTGTAGGAATAAACAGGGTTTAAGTAGCATACAGTTTACAAAGGCATTTTAAAGACTCTTCATTGTTTTCTTTGGGACAGTGCACATCACTTGCTGGATTCATGACATATCCACAGATCTTGTTTCCAATCCTGGGTCAGCTGTCTTAACCTACTCTTTGAGTACTTGTCAGTCCTATGAGCAGGATGACTTGTGAACTTCAGTAGGTCACCTTTTTGCCTCTTTTTGTGCTACTTATGCTTCATCTCTGCCCAGTGGACTGTGCTCTTAACACAGATCTTGATGTACAGAATGGCTCTGATAATGTTGGATGAATCAAAATGAGCTATTTGGGATGTATTCTGGGAAGAGAACCAAAGTCTACAAGGCAGTTGCCCTTCTGCCTATATCTCATCTAAGGCTCATTGCAATATCATGAGTGAAGTGTTCTTCACCACCACTGAAGAGCTGAGAATATAGAAGCACAGAGAGGTGGCCTGCCAGAGGTGAAGAATCCCATCAGATTTCAAAGTCCATGTTGTATTGGTTATAATGAGCAAGATCTCAAACTGTCTGTAATAGAATAAATAATATATACAGCTTCACAGTTTTTATTACTTTGTTGTATCTCAGAGTAGATGATGAAAGCACATTTATTGATTTTTTTTCCTTTATGCCATACTTAATACAAATTACACTTTTTTTTTTTTTTTTTTTTTTTTTTTTTTTTTTTTTTAAAGAATAGCGGTAAAGCCTCACACCTTATCTTTTTAGATGAGGTGTTTTTTTTGACTTTTACTGAAGTGACAAAACGTTTCTTAAAGATTTAGTTCAGCTTAACCAAGAAGGCTCTGAGGACCATAGTGGGCAGCTTGCACCTATACATCACACTTTCTTCCAGGCTCGAGATAGAAACAGCTGCAGCTTGTTGCCCCCATTGGATTTCATGGGAATCTGCCCAGTTTCCATGGTGGACTTTGTCCAACACTGAAGAGAAATAGAGTTTTACATTCTATTACATTGTATGGCTTGACCAACCCAGTTTCTCAATTCCCTCTCATGTCTGTATCCACAACATCAGGTAAAAACCGGAGACAGGTACAGACCTCAGACATGTGCTCTTAAAATGCATGCAAATGGAATGGAAATTTTAAATCTGTCCTTAAAACCTAGCGAATTTTAGATTTTTGTGTTGTTGTGCTTTGTTTTGCAGCGTCTGTAAAAAAGTTGAAATTATGTTGGATCACCCTAGTTTTGGACCCTCTAATCCCTGGAAATGACCAACACTCAACTACACTCTCCTTTATTTCCCCTCACAATTTCTCACATTTCTCTTTCTTGGTGTGATGTTCATAGTCCAGGGAATTGTCTTCTCGGACAATGAAATTGAAATGTTTTCTTGATCCCAGGGAAGGTATTCTCTAGCCAGTCTCAACTTCACAAAGTGTGGAACAGCACCTGGTGCCCAACTCCTCCCAATCGTAGAACTTTTGTGAAAGTTGGAGAGAATCCTGTGGGTGTTCCCAGATCCCACAATGAGATTGATACCCACCCTAAGGGCAGATGGAAAACATCAAGAATGGATCCTCTGCCAAACTGTGGGACATTTCTTCTGATCAGCTCTTCTCAGTAGAGTGTATCCTGCCAATGACCTCGAGATTGTTTTTTTCTTGTCTCTATGTAAATTGCTATCTTTTCAGAGGTGCCTGACAGCCAAGTTTGCAGGGCCTCCATTTGTACAGAAGCTGTTATTATGGGATAAGTGTAATGGCTCGTGAATTTTGTGGAGGAAGGGAGGGTCTCCAGATGACATTGTACGAACCAGCCACGGACCTATTGACTCCACAAGCAGTGCATTAGGCTAAATATTTTTAGCCCATTGACTCTAGAGGTAATAACCCTAAATGCATCATTAAATTTTCATGGGTGACTAACAGAGCTACCAGAAAAAAAAATCCCCCCAAAAAAAACCCCAAGCCACCACATTAGCTTTATTATTACTCATCTGGAGGGCAGGAGTGTGGCCCCTCAAAAGAAGAGTAAACTTTAAAAGCTAGTGTTGCCCTCTCTTTCTTTGCTTTTGGGCACCAGGCTCCCAGGGAGCAGCAGGCGATTTTTGCCCTACCCCTTCCCACCTGGCATTCAAACCTCTGGAGACACATGTGCCACACCGGGATTGACGAAGCTGAATCCAATCTCAAGGTGGAAATTTTTTTTGCCTAATCCAATTATTTTTTGTTACTGAGATCTTTCTAAGATAGGACCGGAAGAGCCTTCTTCGGCACAACAGGTTCTAATTTACAGGACGGTCTAGTGCTCTGAATTCTAAGAACGGAGTAGGGAAAACAAGTTAACAGGTTCAAGTGCCCTCGGGGGCATAGGAAGCTGCCTAGAGCCGAGGAAATCGTGACAGGTGCAAGACAACTTTGCCTGGGAAACATCAATAAAAGGTGGGCTGAAGAGAGCGGTGGCTGGGAGAGAGCGCCCCCTTCTGCCGAGGGGCGCGGGGCAAGAAGCTCGCACAGCCTCCGCTTGGCTCTGCGCCCTCTCTACTTGTGCGCGGAGAGGCTTGGCTAAAAGCAGACGCTGGAGGAATTCGGGCGGGAGCTGCGGCGCTGGGCTGCTAAGGAGCGTGGTCGGCTCTCAGCGCCCCCTCTCCGTGGAGAACCGCAGGGCGGGGACCCCAAGCTCTCGGCTCCCCTAGGTCTCTCTCTACTCCCGGGATGGGGGACGATCGCAGGGGTTGGAGAAGCGCGACCGCAAACCGCGGCGCCCCCGCTCTCCCGCTAGCTGGCTCTTCCTCTTCGTCGTCGCCTCGGCGACTCGGTTGAACTGTCGGAGTGCGCTCGGGCGGCAGACAGAGCGCCCGGGAGGGAGAGGGAGGCGAGGAGGACCGGCTCGGTTGGCCCGGAGCTAGCAGGTGAGCGGCGGGGCTGGCGCGGGGCGGGGGCCGCGGGAGGAGGCGGATCTGCGCACCGCACCGGGTCCGGTCTCCTCCCCCTGCTCTGACGCGCGCCCGTGGCTTCCCGGGGAGGATGGACCCAGATCCGCGCTCACCCGGGCTTCCCCGGGCTGGAGAGCGCGTTTGAGTGTGGCCGCCCGCAGGGCATGGAGAGCCGCGTTTCTGGCGGCTTCTGCAGCCAAGGAGGATGCTCCCGGGAGCCGAGGTAAGAAGCGCGGCGGGGGGCACGCGGTGGACCCCCGAGTTGAGCGCGCGCAGGTGGCCCGCGGGGACCTGGCTCTGGCGAGCCCGAGTGGTTCGGCTGGGGCCCGCGAACCCGGGTGTGGAGGAGGGCTTTCGGGGGCGTCTCTCGGGAGTTTGGCTGGAGGTGTTGTGCACTGGAGACTGCCGCAGTTGTCTATCTTCTCCCACCACTTGCTTGCGAGGGGAGGCGACCCTGAGTCTTCTTCCCGGTCGGTCCCCACTTCCATCGCCTTACTTCTGAACACGCGCGATCCTCTCTTTAGGCTCGCCTACCCAAGATCCTTGCCTGTCCCCAGAACGGCAGCATCCTCCCTCCCTCGGTCCCGGCTCTAGACATCCCGAGACTGCCTTCTACTACTCTAGGACCTGCCGAGTTGTTGCTCAGCCTCCTCCCTGCCTCGCTAGTGGCACCCGGGGGTCCTATCTCTTTCCCCAATCCGCGGAACCCGCGTTCTCACTTCTCTACATCTCGGCAGCGCTGTGGTTCTGCCTCGACCTCTCCGTTAGCCCGACCCATCACAATCAAGCTAATCCTTTTCGTGGACACCGGCAGGCAGCGCTGGACCGCAATTTTTCCTTGGGTCCCGCGTCCCGATGTTCCCGGTCGCCCTCCCTCCACCATTCGGTCCTCAGACTCTTGGTCACCCGCCACTCCCCTCGCAGCCAGCCTTCTTCTCCCACAACTCCGTAATCTACGGTCTGTCACCAAAACAAGATCAGGATTTTGCTGCTGGGGAAACTTTGATTTCCCGTGGTTAGTCTTATTTAAAAAACAAAAAAACCTACAACCCGGTCCCAGCCGCCAAAGGAACCAGGGATCAGGAGTCTTTGGGGGTGGTTGTGTTGCCACGCCAGGGAGGGTACAGTGTGACTCTACAAAGTACATTTCCACACCCTGCTGGTCACTGCTTCAGCTGGCTGAGTCCCACGGAGTGTGCTTGTGACCCCTGGTGGGAGGGTGCGTCTTTATTGTACTTTTTAAGGCGCTTTTGCTTTTGCTTTCTTTCTTTCTTTCTTTTCTTTCGGGGGTGGTGCTAGTGGACCCGGCCGGGTGGGTAGGGAAAGCTGCCACTAGGTTGCTACGTAGTCTGGTAGCGGACCCTCCACACTTCGTTTCACTGGTTGTAAACTGGCCCCAACCCCCATCTGCATCGCACAAGTCCTCATTGTTGGGGGTCTGCGGGGTATTTCCGCCTGGGCAAGGAGAGTAAAGGAATGGGATGGGGGTGGGGAGGCCGAGGCTCTAGGCGACAGTAGAGCGCTGGAGACGTGGAGAGCGCCGCGGCGCGGGCAAGCGCGAGCTCGGATGTGTGTTTCGGAGGCAGGGTGCGTGCCCGCGTGGGTCGGTGCCTGCATGTGTGTTTGTATGTCTGCGCAAGCCTGTGTATCAAGAGAGAGGGAGAGAGGGAGAGAGGGAGAGAGGGAGAGAGAGAGAGAGAGAGAGAGAGAGAGAGAGAGAGAGAGAGAGAGAGAGAGAGAGAGAGAGAGAGAGAGAGGAGCACCATTCTCTGCCCAGAGCTGGTCGGGTGTTGAGACCTCCAGAAAGAATCTACAAAAGCCTCCCACTGCCAAACTCTGCACGAGAGACCATCCTTGCCATTGCTTTCCCAGCTCTCCTCTCTTCTCCCGGAGCTGGTCCATTAGACACACTTTCACAATGTTGATGGTTTTGAATAAAGGCCTTGTGGGGGTTCCACTGACACTTCCGAACACTTAACATGTTTTCAAATAATCATATAAATTAAAGGTGGCTTACATTCAAAACCACCTAATTATCCAGTTCACGTTTGTTCATTCATGTGCCAATTATGGGTCTTGGAGAAATCCATAAAATTATAAACCATCCCCACCCCCTGAATTAGCACCCATTGTTTTTTATTATCCCCGAGATGAGCAACTCTGGATGAAACCCTGAGTTGCACAGGCAAAAAGATAGAAGTACCATGGGATGAGGTTAAAGGGAGAACAAACGCCTCCTTCGCTTCTCTTTCCTTTCCTGGCCTCACAAGGCTTGGTGGCTCTTCCGCAGACTGAAAGGGATCAAAGATTTTCTTGATTTCCCATTGAGCAGGGCGACCTAATCAAAGATGTATAAAAGTCAACTTCTAAGCAATCAAATTGTCTGCTGCTGTCCTTGATTGAAACCCTAGCATTCAAATGGAGTATTGAAGAACTCTCAGAAATGCCTTTTGAAGTGCTATTGTTCCCTTCTGTACACACAGGCCCTCTTGGAGATTTAGGAAGTTCAAATGCGCCGGTGTAAAGGACGGACTTTGTAACTAGTTAGCAATGCAGGATCTGCCGCTCCAGCGAAGAGACCAAAGTGGGAAGTGAAAGCATGTTGTTACTGTATTCCTGGGAACCAGGTGGCTCTTAAATGAAGACGGGCTTCTACTCATGAATCAGTCCCCAAATCGGACTTAAAAGATGATTTTTAGTTGAGGATTCTATTTATTTATTATTTTTTGGCGGTTTTCTTAGGGTCTGAATAGGCTTGTCTGAAACATTTAATCATGTTCATTGTACTCAACAATAAAATCTGAATAAAAATTACTTATTGTTGATGAAGCTCATCTCACAGGCTGTTTCACAGTATGTCTCATTTGCAAGAAACACCATTGTGTGAGGCTTCAGGGGAGAGATCCTATCACTTAGTCTTCATTTTCTTCTCCCCAAAGCCCCAGAGCAAGCTGCTGCTTCTGGCCCCTTTGCCCTCCAAAGTCATTTTTCTTAAGCAGGTGGGTGTTTGGCTTCGTATATGATCATGTACCCATCTTAAAATTGCATTTGGTGGATTTTCAAGGCTTGGAACCACGCTGCAGGCAGATGAAGAATCTATTTGAGGCAGCATTTCATTTTGATAATTCACTCAAGTCAAACATGAGGCAGGGAGGCTTGGTTGATGCCTTTTAGATGCTACTATAACAGATAGCAGACATTAAAGGGTGTTGTCCTTGAAACTTTAAGTGTTATTTAGGACTCACTAAGTCTTACCTTGCTCACTAGTCACTGCTGACAAAAGATGTCCACTACTTCAGCAATTAAAAATAAATCATGTGACTAACTTAGACGCAATCATCTGCAGAACCAGCACCTTCTTGGATCAGTTTTAAGGAAAAATCTCTCCTTGAGTGTTCTGGCACACAGTAGGATTTCAAAGTTTTCCCATTTTGCATGCAGTTAGCATACATTGGGCGTGGCTTTACTACCAGCAGGTCATTGGGCTGCTGGTTGCATTGTGAACACTTGTGACTTTGTTAGAGCTTCTAGAAGGTACTGGTTGGTATTGGGTCATTGCTATCTACTCTGTGAAAATATTTATTAATTAAGTAATTAATCAGCAAGTAATTGATTAGACAGTTAATTAGCGGGGCGTCATTGCTACTGTTAGTGACTGCTGTGGTAAACAAATACTCAGACCAAGAAGTGGGAATCACATGTGGTGCAAATTCTGCAAGAATGGCTGCATCACCCTGTTAGTTACAGACTTCAGCTACCCCAGCTCTGGGAGCACTTCTCTGTGCTTTTGTTTATTCTAAAACAGTAATACTTATTTCATAACTGTTGTGAAGGATCAGAAGGAAGTGCTTAAGACAGTGCCTAGCATGAAAATTTATTATCAGTGAACTAGTAATATTGTTCTTCAAATGAGGTAAAATCTTCTTGGCAATAAACACATTTTCTCCTCCTGTGCCAGTTTTGATAATCAGAGGTGCATTTCAAGATTTCCAGTGAACAGTTTGTTTTTGGATGATTTACTGGGAATGTGGCCTTATGTATTTCCAATGTATGAAAAGCAGTTGTGGAAATAGTCACACCCCTGCCCTCTTCTGTACTTATTTTGAGCAGAATAACTTGGCTTCTTTGATTCAATTCTCACAGTTTGCCCAGTTTACAGATTGGGGCAGGGTAAAAAAGATGCAAGATTTTGCAGATGAGAGACACTGTTGTGGCCCAGAGTCCTTGGACTCTTCATATGCTGTTCCTTCTACCAGGCCAGATTGCCTTCTGTACTATAATAGAGAAATGGCTTAAAATATAAATAACACTTGGTGGGGAAGTTGCTGTCAGGCTAAGAGCAGGAACCAGCCAGACATTCTGTACAGAGAAAGGAGTGTGAGTAGGGAATGCACATTCATATCCATGAACACTAGCACTGTGTTCCATCTGTGAAATGCATGTCAGGATACGAACCTGTGGAAACACAAAGCAAAACAGAGAAACCCATTATACCAGTTAATCACCTGAAATTCCCTGAGGTTGGAGAGCAAGTATTCAGTTTCTTTTTCTGTGCTGTTCCCTTTGTTTTGTTTCTTCCATTTATTCCTCAGATACAGGGAGGTTTTGGTTCAGGAATCATAAAACTCCTTTGGCTTCTATTTCATGAAATATGCAGCATATTCTATCAGAAAGAAATTGCCAGCTTGCTTTTATTATTATTATTTTATTTTATTTGAACCTGACATATATAACCAATCTACAATGCCAGTGGGGGATTCTCATAAAGCACAAGGAAAACAGAAATAAAATTCTGCTGAATAGAAGAGCTCACAGCTAAAATGATGCCAGTTTTGCATGTAGTGGTGGTCTGCTTAGGTTAGGGATAAGGATAAAGGCTGGCTTCTTTAGACAGCTACCATTGATGCCCAGTTCACCTAAGCCAGCAGTGCTGACCATCTGCTGGGAGCCTTGCCACACTCTTATTCTTTTATCTGCTCCATGCTTCATTCCTGTTTCTCAGTATCTCGGTGGTTAGTCTCCTACTCTCTTAACTGGGCCATAATCTGTTCATTCACCCTTTTTCAATTTAGTTCCTTCCTCCTCCCCTGTCTCTCTGCCTATCCAGATTTTACTGTCTGTCTTTGGTTTGGGAAGTCTTTATGTCTGGTTGTTTTTTAATATTGTTAGTGTTACATCTGAAAACAAAGACTGACAAGTTACTGATCTGCACTGGAGTTGTGATTTGAGTGTCGCCCAAAGATCCATGTATTGAAATTTGGCTGAAACTGGGAGATAAATTCAAATATAGGTAGTGCCTATGGGAAATGTTTAGAATCCAAGTCTTTCAGGTGGAGGCTCCTTGATTCAGTCCTGGTGGCCTTTAAAGAGGAAGTGACCCCCAAAGAGGCAAATACTCCTCTCTCATCCCATGCAATAACGTAAGCCACTTAAGGAATGTGGCAGCATTAACTCCAGATGCTATCCCAAGACGTTGAACTTGCAAAACCATAAGCCAAAAAAAACCTGTTCATATTGAAACTTACTCACTCTCTAGTAGTAGTGTTAGCAACAGAAATTTGTGAATACATTGGGCTTATGAGTAACTAAAGAAGAACTTCTGGTCTCATTTAAATGTATCACTCCTATGTCTACTCATGTTAATGTTTACTCAGTTATATCTGACTTTATGCTAGGCACTGTGAGTAGTACCCTCAAAGACAGCAGCCTCGTGCATGACGTGCATGAATGACCTCCAGAGATGTGGTACAGAAAATACCTGTTTAGCCCTGGAAGCTTCTGGTTGCAGGTAGTCAGTCTTTTGGAGAGTGACGAGAGTGAGGAAGCTGACATTTTAGCTGGGCCTTGAAATCTGACTAGGAACTTCTCTGCACTTAGTGGGAATCAGACCGAGTGAGCTGCATGGCAGGGTAAAGGTTTGGAGATGGGCACAGATGGGTGTGGTTCTAAAGTAGAATATGTGGTTGGGAGCATTCTCCATGGTTCATTTTCTTAGCTGAGTTCTGGGGAACACTAGTGATTCCCAAGATCACTTCAAGAAATGAAGTTAAAGAGTACTCTGAGTGCATGCTTTGCACAGTTTGGAAGGTGGAGTCCCTACTCATAGGGAGTCATGACATTTCCTGATTGAAAAAAAAAATCTAACTCATGGAAAATTTTCTTAGCTCATTTTCCATGTGTTGGGCAGCTGTAAGGCTGTAACAAAATACCCGAGATCAAGTCTACTTAAGGGGAAGAGAGGGTTACTTTGGTTCATGCTATCAGATTTCAGTCTGTTTGTTTTTAGTGTTGGGCAGGGTAGGTGGTGAAGACCACTGGGTAGAAGAGCTGTTCACTTCATGGTGGAAGTGAAACCAATCAAGGAGCCTCCACCTGAGAGACTTGGATTCTTCCTCCTGAGAGGAAGGAGAAAAGCATGGACTCCCAGTATCCCCATCAACAGCACATCCCAGAGACATAACTTCTTTCCTATATCTTCCATCTTCTGGTTCTACCACCTTTCACGATTATCACAGGCTGCCTATCCAAGCCTCTCACATGTGTGCATCTGTGGGATGTTTACATCCAACTCTAACACCAAATCCTATGGTTTTAAGAAGTACCTTTCAGGCATCGATGGGGTAGAAAGGTGGAAATGTTTGTGGGGAAATATTAAGATTTTGAAAAGATTTTCAACATAAATGTAGCATATGTGATTTGGAATATTGGTGTATGGGTTACCTTTTCATCACTGGACCAAAGCAATGGAAGGGGGGAGGAAGGGCTGAATTTGGCTTACAGTTCCAAATAGATATAGTCAGTAATCATGGAGAGGGTGTGGCTCCTGACAGAGAAAGCATGGTGCCAGGGTTGGAGAATCACTGGTTATCTCAAGGATGCAGAGAATGAACAAGAAATGGGGCCGAGCTATAAAGCCTGAAGAACTAGTAGTCCTCAGGACCCACTTCCTCTCCAGCAAGGCTTAACCTCTACAACACTCCATACCCATCCCAACTAGTGCTTTTCACTGAGGACCAAGCATTCAAACCCAGGGTCCTATAGGAGACATTTCTCATTCCAACCACAACAGTAGGAGGGACTAAGAACTATGAAAAGTTTAAATAACAGTATTTCTTTGAAATTCAAGTAGCTGCCAGTCAGCTAATGAAATATGGCCATACATTCACTCTCTCTAATTTTAGCACCTCTCCCCACTAGATGCCATTTTCATCCTGAATTTGATCATCAGCACTCCAAATGATCTTTAATATACTCTTTGGAGAAAGACAAAAACAGCCTAAAATATTTCAATGAATTCCCATTCACTGTCTAGATAGTTCTTAGGTAGTAAAACATGGCTTCGTCCAATAAGTGTTGTGGAATAAATTATGTTTGTTAGTAGTAAAGAAATATGGTTTATGGGGCTGGAGAGATGGCTCAGCGGTTAAGAGCATCAGCTGCTCTTCCAGAGGACCCGGGTTCGATTCCCAGCACCCACATGGCAGCTCACAACTGTCTGTAGTTCCAGTTCCAGGCAAATACCAAGGCAAATAAATAAATAAATAAATAAAGTTTTTTTTTTTAAAAAAAGAAATATGGTTTCTAATTTTCACTCTACTGTTTAGAATATGGTTGACGCTTAGTAAATTTCTGTGGATTGAAGTTTGTGTAGTCTCACGTGGCTCATTAAGTTGACAGAGGTAAAAAGACTCAACTGCCACTCCTTCCCCTCCCCCCACTCCCAATTAATTTTTGTTATACCTCTTTACTTTTATGATGTGGGCTTGGTAAACAAAGACAGCAGTTACCTGATGAAAGGTATTAGTCTGTGTTACTGATCTTATAGGACCAAGAATAAGAGCTGGTTGTCCAGTCAGCTTCAGTAAAGAGTGAATAGAGTGGGGTCATCTACTTCCATTCAGGGAAAATTACAAATCCTTTCAGTAGAAAAATAAAGTTATAAATCACCATGCTAATTAATTACTCATCCTGACATTAAATACTGGAATGAGGGTTCTATCCTTGAAGTCCTCAAGAAATAATTCCCAGGAGGAGAATGTTGTAGTTAGCTACTCTTGTGACAACAAGAGTATCTGCCTTGACATATGGAAGGGGCATTCTCCTGCATATTTGCATATGATCTATAGAATACTAAATGATGTTTTTAATTTCTAATTGTCCTCACTTATAGTCATGTTACTGTATACTTATCAGCATGTATCATAAACAGCAAAATGCTAGTGAAGGAGGCATAGTGGAATAATGAAGACCCTTTATAGGTTCAGTGAGGTTACTTTAGGTAACAAATCATTTTTTAGGGGGGTAACATATTAGCTTCTCCCTTGGGCCTAAAAGTTGATTGTACAAATAGTCTATCCTAGGGTTTCCTGATTGTGTTTTTAGTGGTAAAGACGTTTTGAGGCCAATAGTTCCATCCTAGCAGATAGCAGCAGAGAGAACAAGAATAAGTATAATAAAAAAAACTCCTGGCTTGCCCTTTCCTGGTCTTGTCCTGAGGTTGGGATCCACTCACAGCCCCGCTGCTGTTTAGCCCCAAATAATCACATAAAGGCTTATATTAATTTTATGCTGATTGGCCTATGGCTCAGGCATATAACTTGCTAACTCTTACTCTTAAACTAACCTATGATTAGCCAAGTGGCTAGTATCTTTTCTCAGAGCAGTATCCTGGCTTTCTTTTCTCTGTATCTGCTGGCATCTCTGTCTGACTCTTCCTCTATCCAGAGTTTTCTTAGTTTGGTAGCCCTGTCCACACTTCCTGTCTGCCTTCTTGCCAATCAGCATTTTTATTAAACCAGTAGGAGGGGTAAATATTTACAATGTACCAGAACATAATCCCACAACAAATGAACCCTGTGATGTGAATGAGTATGAATATAACAGAAAGTACACAGGGTCTAGGAAGAGAGGATTCCATTGTTCCCAGAGCCGATTGGTGGCTAGTACCCATGTAGTATCACTAGTACCTGTGCATGTCACAATGACACATATTGGTACTTTTCTTGACTTGTGGGTCACCTTATTCTGAGCAACTTTGCATGCCTGCTCACAAAAATTTAAATGCAAGCTATCACCATTCAAATGCCCTCTGGTTTAAAGCAGAAATGCACACAGGTTATCCGATTGGGCTCAATATAGTCTCTGTACATTGTTGGAGTGTAATCTCAATGAAATGCAAAAAGGTTACTGTAATTTACTCCTTTGGGAAGTTGAGTAGATTTATAGACCACGTAGAAGTTGGGTTTGTGCCCATCTTCTGCTTCCTAACTCCTTAATTTTAATGTACCTGAATCTATTAATCTTCCACAATTGTCACTTTTTATGTCCTATTTGATAAAGAATTTTTTTTCAGATCCTGATGTCATAAAGCTATGTCCTTCATTGTCTTCTAAAAGCTTTATTAGTTTTCTGTACCTGTGTGGGCTCTGTTACCCTTACAGATTGTTGGGTGTGTGGTGCAGTGATGCTGAATTCAATCTAATTTTTGTTTAATATGGAAAAAATCACTTCTGACATTTAGATCCAGTTTCTAGACACTTTTTTGAAGTTTTCTCAAGCATTTATTATCCTGACTTTATGAAAAGCATTCATATTTGACAATACAAATTCCCCGTGTTGTCCTCTCCAGAAGGGTCTTAGCTTTTCCCTTCCATCTATATTTTAAGATTTCAGAAAAAATATTTTTGATATTAGATTTACACAGCATTAATATTATGGACTGAAAGTGACGACATTATGATACTGAATCTTTGGATTTATAAATACAACAACTGGGTTAATTTATTTACTTATTATCTTTCAGAATAGTTGATAGTTTCCTCCAGAAGGGACTCACTTGTTAGATTTGTTTTTCTATCCTCGATATTTTTGTTTAGTTGCCACTGTAAACACTATCTTTAAAAACTACGTTTTTTTTTTAGCTATGTAGTAACTTTTTATCCTAGGCTGCTTTATCTGAACCAGTAGAGTATAATGGCCAGTTTAGTGCAGGGTTTTTACTAGGTACTGGATGCTTTTCATGCGCAGAATGGCCTTAAGAGGAGCACTGTGGCTCATTGTCATCGTCTGAAGACTTAAAACTTCAGGACCGTTAAAGATGCTTATCCCAGTGGTCTGATGGGAATTCTGAGGGATGGCAGACTAAGAGGGTGGTAAACTGGCATTGCAGATGCTCATTTTGCTCACTTGGAAGTTTGGCAAACCGTCCCCTGGTTTCCAGGTTTGTGAGGGCATGTGTGAGGGAAGATGCCATTCCCTTCTGGTGGGATGTTGTATTTGTCAGCCTTCTGTTACTGTAACAGAACATCTGAAAGTCATCCTGGTACAGGAGAAAAGGGACTTTTTGGCTTATACTTTCAGAGCTTCCAGTCCATGATCACAGTGGCATTGCAGGAAGCACATAGTGAAACAAAGCTGCTCACCTTTGAGCCGCCAGAAATCAGAGTAAGCAAGTGTAAGAGCAGGAGACAAAAGCTAATGACACCCAGCCTTCAAAGGCAAGTCTCCTTCAGTTCTTTATCGTTGCTGTGACAACACACCTAGAGAAAGCAGTGCAGAGAGGGAAGGATTGTGTTGGCTCACAGTTCGTGGGTGCAGTCTGTGATGGTGAGGAAATCATGCTGTAGGAGTGGGAGGCCACTGGTCGTGTTGTATCTGTGTGCAGCAAACAGGGACAGGTGAATTCTGGTGTTCAGTCAACTCCCCCTGCCCTTTTTATTCCTTCTAGAACCTAGCACTTGGTATGGTGCTGCCTTCTTTATGAATGTGTTGATCTTCCTATTTACTTAAGCCTCTCCAGAGATGCCTCCATGACACCTAGAGTCTCATCTAAGAGATTGTAAATCCATTCATGGTGACAATGGAGTTTGATCTTTACACTCATTCTGCTCTCTCCTCACAGCCCACTCAATTACAAATTTCTCAGTAGTCTTTGACTAGGTTAACACTCTCCTCTTGATCTAGCCCTCTCTGAGTGTCCACACATTGCTGCTTTGGGGATCAAGCCTTTAATAAACGAGTCTTTAGGGAACACTTTATATCTAAGCCATGCAGATGCCGAGGCTGACATGAGCTTTGGAAGCTGGGGCTGATGAGCCAGACTCTGGCTGTGCTACTGTGCTGCATTTCAGGCAGGTAATTTCTTGCCTTTTTGAGGAATATGTTCTGGCAAACAACTTATATGGAATGTCTTTCTGTATGTTATGAATTATCACTGGATAATAAAGAAATTGTTTTGGCCTATGGCAGGTCAGCTTATAGTATGTGAGGGGGGATCTAAGCATAGATAAAGGGAAAGGAGGCCAGAGTTAGATGTGATCCAGCTGCCTAAGAAGCAATACATAATGGAGTACAGGTAAGCCACTGGCCATGTGACAAGACAGAGGAATAAAAATGAGTTGAGTTAAGATATAGGAGCTAGCTAGCAATATGCCTGAGCCATAGGCTAAATAGCTTGTAATTACTATAAGCTTCTGAGTCATTATTTGGGGTTAAGTGTCAGTGGGATTGTGGGCTGATCCTGAACTCAGGGCTAGACCAGAACAGACCAGTCAGAAAACTGAGACTACTACAACCCCAGTTTTAGCTTCTCAGATGACTGAATTTCAGACAGTTCCACTTTTTAAATGGAGAACTTCAGGTCTGAGGAGTCGAAATCAGATGTCGAGTCAACGGGTTATATGGGTTTAAGACCAGGTCTCCTTGCTTCCAGACCATTTCTCTTGGCATTTATGCCTGTTGATTTAAGATTTTCAAATATGGTATGGCAACAATAGAGTGAAATGCTGTTGGGAGGTACGGTTATAGCTGGAAATCATTAAATGGCACCTGAGAAGAGCCTAATGCGTGAACTGAGCATGCTCTCCAGACAGCTGACTCTCTCAGCCTCTCCTTCCTCTCCTTCTCTCCACTGTTTTTCCCTGTGCTGTGACTTTTTCCCACCTGGTCCTCTCCCTTTTACAATGTATTGTTTTAGTCTTTTAAGATCAGATGTCCATTCCTTTCCAGAACGACCTTTTAAAGCACATCTGTATTCATGGTTTTTCAACCCCGTCCTTCCTCCTGTCCCTCCCCCCCAAAAACCTTATTATCAGCTGTTTTAGTGATTCTCTGTTGGTGCCAACAACTCCTCTAGTTGGGATGTATCCATACCAAGTAGTTTAACAGGAAAGATCTAACACAGGAAAGTCACAAAGGTGTTAGAGGAGCTAAAAGTGTTAAACAGAAGGAAACAGCAAAGATGAGTGAGAACAGGAAGTCAGCCCTCCTGGACCTGCCGGCATATCTGAGGCAGAAGGAGCTCTGAAGAGGCTGTGGGCCGGAAGGGCATTTGAAGACAGCCAGAGGTAAGGAAGGCTGTGAGATGGGAGTGGGTGGCACATGGGTTGTGCTAGACCACTATTAGGCTCAGCCACTCCAGAGGTGTTCGCTGAGATAGAATAAAACAGGGAAGCATCCTGGCTTCTCTTTCTTCCTCCTGTCCCCTGTCACCCTCTCCATGGAACCAATATGTAGTGGAGCCTGAGGAAAGTAAATTGAGCCCATCTTCCTGCAACACCCAACAAAGCAGGAAAGTGGATCAGTAGAAACCAGGAATGGATTCAGTAGAAAGATGCAAAGAGTTTGTTCATATGCTAGGGAAAGACAGTTATAATGCTTAACAAAATAGTTTGAGATTGCGGAATGTGTGTACTTCCATAGACTTCAAGACTTCATGGTATAGGTCGGTCAGAATGCCCTTATGTGCCATGTGACTCTGTCTCCTGCAGAAATGCAGAAAATTGGCTGAAGGAAACACTTGGATTTAGTTGAGTTCTCATGTTTCCTTTTTCATGCCTTCCAGAGCCTACCTGTCCCAATGCCAGGAATGGCACTGATTATGTTCCTACAGATCTATCTTGCCGTAGGGAGACCTTGAGTACTGTTGTCCTGGTGAGTGTGATGGCTGCTAGGGTACACAGGGATATTATAATTCCAGACCCTGAGAACCTCTAATGACCCAATATTTTGGAAACTCATTTAGTGGTTAAGGCCTAGGTTGAATCTGTCTCAGCTGACAAGCAATTTGTTTGATTCCTTTCTGTGGTATGGCCATGCATTTTGCTTTGGAAGCAGTGAGGAGTTTATTTAATTACAGAGTTTGACTACAAATCTGGGTAAAGGATATTACAAATAAAACTTAAGATGTTATGGTAGTTTGAAAGAAAATTATCCCTAAGAGAGTTTCTCCATTAGGAAGTATGGCCTTGTAAGTGTGGCCTTGCTAGAGAAAGTATGTCCCTGTGGAGGTGGGCTTTGAGGTCTCCTATGCTTAAAATATTCTCAGTGCCTCAGACCACTTTCTGTTGCCTACAAGTTAAGAGTAGGACACTTCGCTGCCTCTCTAGCCCCCTGTCTGCCCACACACCACTATACTTCCAGCCACCATGTTCCCAGTCACAATGATAATAGGCTAAACCTCTGAATCAAGCTACCACAATGAAATGTCTTCCTTTGTAAGAGTTGCTGTGGCTGTGGTCTATCTTCACAGCAATAGAAATTCTAAGACAGAGGTGTACTATATACTTTCTAAAGTCTAACATAAAATTTGCCTGTAGAATCCATCACATAGCAGAGAAGTGGGATAAGGTTTGTGAACTGTTTCAAAATGATGGAGAAGGAGTGACTGGAACTGTAGGTCAGTGGTACATGGTTGCAGTGGTTGGGGTATAGACCAAGACTCTCTAGGACTGTGAGCGCAAGATGGGCCCCTGTGATGTGGCAGGACAGCTCACCCACAAATGGGTGAAGAGACTACACAAGGTGTCTAGCACACATATTGTAAGCTTAGGTTTCTTGTGGAGCTCAAACCAATGACTTACCTTTGCAGTGAATCAGTATCTCCTTCGGTCTGATTCTTTGATTATATACATTCAGACATTTAAGTGTTGGATGGAATAAAGGAAAATCTCAAATATGTAGGTATTCCAAATTCTAGCTGCAGTAATCTGACATTTGTGTGGTATTTCACATAGATACACATGCGCTCTCTCGCTCTCTCTCTTTCCTGCCTCTCCCCTCACTTTTTGAAAGTCATCTGGTCTTCAGAACAGCTTTGCCTGTGAAACAGCTAGTTCTGTGGCCACGGGCAAACTCTTACCTTCCCAAGTTTTAGTCAACAGTGATTATTAGGAAATTTTGTTTGTTCGAGGCAGGTTCTCATACTACTCAAGCTGGCCTTGAGTTTGATATGTAGCTGAGGATGACCTTGAACTTTTGTTTCTTTTGCCTCTACCTACCAAGTGCTGAAACTACAAGTGTGCAGTGTCTTGTCTGGCTTCATGGGGATTTGACCCAAGGCTTCACATGCATGGCCAGGAAAGCGTTATACTATGTGAGCTCCATTCTTAGAGCTGGGTTTACTTTGTAAGCCCAAACAAACAACCTACTTAGCACAATTAGATTTGTATCTAGTACACACTATGCTACCAATGATGGCTCTTCTGTTTCTTATCAAATCCTAGAATCAGTCTCATGCAGCCAGGGAGCTCCTCCCTTGAAAAGGAGCTGCTTGAGCATGTAAGAACTCAGTGGCTGAGTGATGACAGGTCCCTATGCCTTTGTAAAGATGATGACTTTGAAGAGAATGGGCTTCATTTAAAGCCATATTGTACTACATTTTCCTCTTTCTGTCCCAAGAACCCATGGTTTGTTGTGACCCAGGTGACCCTTGTTGCTCGCACATGTTAGGAAGCATGTTGATATTTATTTACTCCAAATCCCACTGAAGAAAGGGAACAACTGCCACCCCAAATACAATTTGATATGGAGAGAAATGCCATTTTTAGGCTGTAATTCATGTTAGGGATGAATAAGAAAAGATTTTCTTTTTCTGACTACTTTGTAAGATTCATAAAGCCATATTTTAGGGAAAGTTTATTAATCCATAACTTACAGAAAACTCCAGAGGAAGGAGATATGAGAGATGGTCTGTAGATAAAGCTATCAAGCATGTCACGGCCAGAATTGAATTCCACATACATTGTTTATTGTGCTGTCTTCTGAGCACATAACAGGTACTAAGATCATGATGATTGTTACCTAAACAAGTCATTATTTCATTTTTTATTTAAAATGAATGGATGCAAAGGAGTCCAACATGCGATGGAAACATGCAGAATAATCATTGTGGGTGGGATTCCATCCCTCTCCTCCTCCAGGCTGCTCTTCCGCTACATCCATGCGAAGGCATGTATCTGGACCCTGGGTCTCTAAGGCAGGTCAAATGGGGATGAGTGCACTTGGCAATCATAGAGATGATGATGATGATGATGATGAGGGGAGGGGCATGGCTACTCATTGTCCATTCTAAGAGGTAAAGATTTATGTGAAAGGACTCTCTGCTTAATTATGTCATCTGTTTACTCAATATTAATTGCTTCGGTGCTCAGTCCTGGGCACAATAGTATGCTGTGTGGATATGACCATATAAAAAATGACACAAGCTCCTTAACAACAAATAGTGAAGCTGAAATAAACAAACTGGTGGCCCAGTACAATACAAACACCAAAGGATGGATTTTGCCAGAGTTTGGAAGGGTCAGCCTCTCAGTTAAGCATTTTGAGACTGAGTTGTTAGTGCTGGTCTCCAGAATTATCTGACATGTGTGGCAGAGGCTGTATTCACCTTCTCAGTGCATACAGTCTACTATAGAAGACAGGGCTTTGTGGGTCAGAGGGTCATAATGGTGGCAGTGGATCACATCATTTTGTATGGAGGATGCTGAGTGATTTGGGACAAGTGGATCATTAGTATGTGTATGAAGCAGGGATGCAGGAGTCAGGGAAAAGGAGGCTGAAAGGTCAGCAGAGCCAATAGTGGTCCCTAAGTCTGAGAGGTGTGATTTTTGCCTTCCATGTTCTCCTCTGGCCCAAGGGGAAATAGCAGATTATGGAGAAACAGTGCTGTGTTTATTGGGGTGTGACGGAACTGTGTATCTGGTGTGGTGTATATTAATTGTCTCATAAATATCTCCTGTTGGAGCTGGGGAAATAGCTCAGTGGTTAAAAGCACATGCCGCCCTTGCAGAGATCCTGAGTTCAATTCCCAGCAACCATGTTGTGGCTCACAACCATGGGTAATGGGATCTGATTCCCTTATTTGGTATGGATGAAAACAAACACTCATACGTAAAATAAATAAATAAATAAATAAATAAATAAATAAATAAATAAATAAATATTAAAAAATATTTCCTGTTTTAAGAACTACAAACTCAGGTACCCAGAAGGATGGGCCTCTTTGACTAAAATAGACCAGAAGAACCACTGTTCAGCTCAGTCAGTGGTTACTGAAGGGAATGTTGGTCTGAGGCATGAAGTAGAAAGTGTGTGTGTGTGTGTGTGTGTGTGTGTGTGTGTGTGTGTGTGTGTCCAGTATGAAGAGCAGGCACTAAATTAAACAAACAAGTAGAAATAAGTTACAGTGTTTTTTTTAAAGCTTATGCAGCACCTACTGGTGAATTCTGGCTTCTTCTTTATAAGTACTAAGTTATGACTATATAAAAATCTACAAGTTGAAATTCAATCCATATACCAAAGGGGAAGAACTGGATTGTTGCTTGGTAAATGTCAACATTTTTGCAAGATAGTTGAAACTGGTGGAAAACTGGCCCTTGTTTATTTTTTTTTTTCCGACTCTGGAGCAGGGGCAGCTGAACTCTGCACCTGGCCACAACCGCAGCCCCTGCTGCTCAGGGAATCTACTAGGAGCCCTACTGCGACCCAGATCTGAGTGAACTGAGCAAACCAACTGCAGGGGCCTCTGAGGGGTGGATTCGAACCCTGACCAGAGGTGAGGAGGGCTCGGCGGGCCTCAGCGCCTGTATCCTGGCCTGGGAGGGAGAGTTGACCTCACACTGCTTCCGGTTCCGCCACCGGGACCTGTACTCTCTGCGGCGTCCCAGAGCACTCTGGAGCAGGGGCAGCTGAACTCTGCACCTGGCCACACCCGCAGCCCCTGCTGCTCAGGGAATCTACTAAGAGCCCTACTGCGACCCTGAACTGAGTGAACTGAGCAAACCAACTGCAGGGG